>CAKNYM010045639.1:10831-39107 GCA_932195095.1 Andricus curvator | reverse complement strand
AGGTAGCGGACATGTAGGGGGGTCAGGCAGCGTTTGGTCAGCCAGTGCGGAAGGTAGCGGACATTCAGGAGGGTAAGGCAGCGTTTTATCAGCCAGTGAGGAAGGTAACGGACATTTAGGATGGTCTGGCAGCGTTTGGTCAGCCAGTGAGGAAGGTAGCGGACATTTAGACAGGTTGGGTGGACATTTAGGGAAACATTGAGGACGGTGGCGGACATTAAGGGGGGTCAGGCAGCGTTTGGTCAGCCAGTGAGGAAGGTAGCGGGCATTTAGGGAGGTAGGGTGGTCACTTAGGGAGACAGTGAGCAGTTAACGTTAAATCCTAAATAGTGGATCCAATATGGGTGACTACAATTGTAAAACAGGGTACTCGGGGGTTTCTCGGGCCGCTGATTTGAAATTGAAAGTCGAAAATTTGAAATAACGGATCCAATATGGCGGCCAAAAGTTTTAAAATAAAATTAATTTAACTAACGATTGCTACTCAGGGAGTTTTCGGTCCTCTGATTTGAAATAAAAGTGAAAATGGCAACATTTGAAAGGTAGAATCCAATATGGCGGACCACAATTGTAAAAAGCCACCGATTTTAGTAAAATTTTATATTCTGGGGTTTTTCGAGTCGCTGATTTCAAATTTAAGGGAAATAATTCAAAATAGCAGATCCAATATGGGGGAAGAAAATGGTAAAAAAACTATTTGACTAAGAATTGCTACCCGGGGGGGTCGGGGGGGTCGGTTTGCTGATTTCGAACAAGAAGGAAAAACTGCAAAATTTAAAATGTAGGATCCAATATGGTGGATCACAATTGTGGATTTGAGTAAAATTTGCTACTCTGGGATTTTTTGCGTCGCTTATTTCAAACCAAAAGTCAAAATTATAAAATTCAAAACATCAGATCCAATATGGTGGAATAACATTGTCAAACGCAACCGATTTGACTAAAATTTTCCATTCTGAGGGTTTTCGAGTAATTCATTTCAAATTTGAATTAAAAAATTGAAAATGGCAGATCAAATATGGCGGACCAGAATTGTAAAAGAAAAGTTTTGACTAAAAATTGCTACTCGGTGTTTATTCAGGTCGCTAATTTCAAATCCGAAGGCAAAGTGATAAAATCCAAAGTGGAGGATCTAATATCGCGGATCAAATTTGTAGGAAAAATGATAATTGACTCAAATTTGCTACTCTGGGGCTTTATGTGTCGGTAATTTAACAGTCAAAGTAAAATATTCAAAATGGTAGATCCAATATGGCGGAACAGAATTGTAAAACAAAACTGATTTGACCGAAAATTGCTGTTCGGGGATTTTATTGGTTGCTAATTTCAAATCAAAATTGAAAATTTGAAAAAAAAAGAATGACGGACCGAATATGGCGATGGCGGTGAAATCTTTTTTATTATAGAAAGAAATAGCTGCCCTGGCGAAAGTATCGAATAGGAATTTCTTCCGAATCATTCCGGAATCTGTATTCTAACCAATCCGAGTCAATTCGAACCAATCCGAAAAAAGTTCTACATTTCGTTTACCCAAATCGTTTAAAAATTAATACGACTCAATCCGGTTCAATCCGAACTCCAAAACGAACTAATTCAAACCAATCCGAACCAAAGTTTCAATCCGAATCAATCCGAACTCGGATTGATATACACTGAATTTTCAATTCGAATGAATCCGAGTTCGGATTGAATTGGATTCATTCGGATTGGAAGTTGCGATTGAAGCGGATTGAGTCGGATTAATTTTTGACCGATTTAAATTGAACGAAATGTAGAAAAAATTTCGGATTGGTTCGAATTAACTCAGATTGGTTCGGATACAGATTCCGGAATGATTCGGATGATTTCGGATTGGTTCGGAAGGAATTCCTATCTGATACTTTCTCCAGGGTGAAGAGCACTTACCCGCGTCGTATGAAGTTGGAAAGATAGTGGACGAGCAACCTCGACAGATTTTCGTCAACCAGAGTGTAGTTGCTGGCGATGATATTGGACGAATCGCCTCTGAGAAGTGGGATTCCCAGGAGATACGGTATTTCCTCGCCTCTCCGACTTGGTTGATCGCCAGGTTGGAAATGAAGAAAATATCCGCGTCCACCTGAGGCCGAGTGAAGAAGAGCCAGTCTCAAAAGAGGAGCTGACACCTGACCATCTCCAAGAAGCGAAAGGAGTCCTTCGCAAATAGCCAAGGGACTCTGCTCGCCTCTTTCCCAATCAGTATACTCATTTCGAAGAGTGGAGTAAATCTCGTGCAGGTGGTAGCGATAAGAATTTCGAACGTAAGTGCGAAGGATTCGATCCCGTCTTGTCTCGTTGAAACCATTCTGCACAGAAAAAAAGAAAAAACCTCCCTTTAATTAACCGTAACAATAAGTAGAGAAAATTAGGGGAATGGGGAGATGGGAAGTAGGGAAAATTAGTGGTAGGAAGTAAGGGCAAATAAGCTTAAGGGAAATTAGAAAAGGCGGAGTAGGGAAAGTAAGCGAGATATCGGGAAAAATGATGGAAGGAGAAGTGAAAAGAAACTAGGGAACGGAAAGTAGGGGAAGTGAAGAAGGGAAAGTGAGTGTGGGAATGTAAGGGAGCGGAAGTAGGGAAAATTAGGGGAAATGAGGGTATGGGAAGTCCGGGAAATAAAGGCTAGAAAGTTACGGGAAATTATTGGAACAGAAGTAGGGAAAGAGAATAAAGGGTAATTAGTAAAGAAGAAGTAGTGGAAGTGAGGTCAGCAAAGGTAGGAAAATTAAGAGGAGTGAAAGCAGGGGGAATTGTGAAATGGGAAGTAAGGTGAAATTATGGGAGAGGAGGTAGGGGAAGTGAGGGAAAATTAGAGCAAAAGTGAGGGATGATAAAATGGTGAAGTTAGGGAGGAGGTGTACAATAAGTGAGGGGAGATGAACTAGGGAAGAGAAGGGGAATGAAGGGGGTATAGTGAGTGAGAGGTAATGAGGGTGGGGAAGAAGGATAAGTGAAGAGAGGGCTAGTAGGGAAGTGCGGGTGAGTAGTGGAGGGAAAGTGAAAGCTGAAGAAGGAAAGTGGGAAAAGGGGAGTGGTATCTGTTGAAGTGAGGAGAGGGGAAAGTAGTGGAGAAGTTTGGGAAAGAGAGGAGAAGAGAGTGGAAGCGATGGTTTAGGTTTTTTTAGGTCTTTTTTAGTCTTTTTTAGGCGCACGCCGCACAGTGTGGTAAAAACAACAACAAAATTGTATTTAATAACAAAATAAACAATATTTTTTCCTCTCTATCCAGATGCACCTTGTTTTAAGATCTTTGAATGAACTAAAGAAGGGCTCAAGTCAGTAAAATAAATTTCTAGCAATAATTTCCAGTATACTGAAGTAAAAAAATTTTTTATAATGTTTTAAACAAATTAATGAACAAAAGCCATTTTCTCGTGATGCGCATTGATTAGTTGTTTGGAATTCATAGTTTTGATACAAAATATGAAATAAATTTATGCTGTCATTTTTTTTAAGTTAATAACAACTGTCAATTATTCAAACAATAATTATAAA
This sequence comes from Andricus curvator, assembly GCA_932195095.1. Taxonomy (NCBI): domain Eukaryota; kingdom Metazoa; phylum Arthropoda; class Insecta; order Hymenoptera; family Cynipidae; genus Andricus; species Andricus curvator. Next base: position 35,594 of record CAKNYM010045639.1, on the reverse strand, counting down.
CAAATTCACATTTTCAACATTATTTCACGAATAGACTAAACTAACAATGTCTAACCAATGACTCCTTCTTGGGATATTTGGATAATTAACAACAAATTTATATTATTTAAACAATGCTTATAAACAAATTCCTAGCTTGACTATTTTTCTATGATAAATATTAATTTTTGTTGCGGAATCAACAATAAATTTCTTGCTAATTATTCCTTCTTGTCATATTTTTCTATTAAAGAAAACGCTTTGATTATTTGAACAATATTTCAAAACCTCTGATTAGCTCTTCCTTTGATTAGCTCTTCCAGGTTCCAAGATAAAAGAAAGATCAAAGCCCTGTCGGATGAGGCTGACGCCTTATTGATCAAAATTTAACTTTGGTTATATAAATTCCTTGAAAAAAAAAATGAGAATTTGTTTACAAATATTGTTTAGATAATAAACACTTTTTCAAAAAAGAAATTTCTTGTTAATTGGACAAAAAGGGCCAGGAAGAATCATTGATAAGACATTTCTAGTTCATTTCATTGAAAAAATAAGCCAATTCATGCAAAAGCGGCCAAAATGCACATTTGTTTATAAGAAATGTTTAAATAATTATTATTTGTTATTAATTCGAACAAAATATCAGTTAGGAGTCACTGTTAATACATTTTTAGTTGATTCAGTAAAAAAATTGGGCCTATTCGTGAAAAAATATTGAAAATGAGAATGTGTGTATTAATATTGTTTAAATAATTAACAGTTGTTGTTAGTTTGGAAAAACTGACAGCCAGGCGTCATTAATAAGATATTTTTGGTTGACTCTACAAAGTAAAATTGCTATACCTATAGTTATTACACAGGCCGCCGCAAGTTTTCCCAAGAATGAGAAGTGAGGGGAAGTGAGGGAAAATTAGGGGAGGGAAAGTAGGAGAAAATAAGAGGAAGAGAACTAGGAGAAGGGAATTACAGGAAATGAGGGGAGAGGAAATAGTGAAAGTCAGTGCAAAGAAATTAGGGGAAATGATGGAAGAGGAAAAGAGGGGAAAGTATAAAAAAGGAAGTAGAAGAGTAAGGTGAAATAAGAGGAAGGGTATTGAGAGGAGGAGCAGTAGAAGAAATGAGGAAAGGTCTCAACAACAAGTGAGTAGAGGGAACTATGCAACTATCGGAAGTAAGGGGGGTAGGGTAAGTGATAAGAAATTAGGAAAGGGAAAGTAGAGAAAATAGGAAGAAATGAGGGAAGTGGAAGTAGGGGCAATGCGGGAAAAGGAGAGGAGAAAAGTAGGAAAAGTCAGGGAAAGAGATGAGGGAAATTTTGGGAAGGGGAATAGAGGGGAAATTATGGGATAGGGATTGGGGGAGTAAGGAAAAATTAGCGGTGTGAGAGTAAGAGAAAAAGAAATAGGGAAAATGGATGAGGGGCTGTACAATAAGTGAGTAGACGGAAACTATGTGGAGTTTAGGGAGTAGGATAAGTAAGGAAAAATTAGCGGAGGAAAAGAAGAGGAAATGAGGAGAAATGAAGTGAGTAGAAGTAGGGTAAATACGGGAAAATGAGGGGAGAGGGTGTAGGGAAAGTGAGGAAAGAAAGCGGAAAGTTATGGTAGGGGAAGTAGGGAAGTGTGGAAAAATAGGATTAATGATTAGGATTAAATTATTAATTAGAAGTGAGTGGATGAGAAGTAGGGAAACTATGGGAGGGGGTATACGATAAGTAATTGGAGGGGAACTATGGAAAGTGAGCGGAAATGGGTGGCCTATGGGCGGCATAGGATAAGCAAGGAGAAATCAGGTGAGAAGATGTAGAGGAGAAGAGGAGAAATTATGGGAAGGGAAGTAGGAAAAGTGATATTAAATGAGGGGAGAAAAACTAGGGGAAGCGATATGAGGGGATGAGAAGTAGGTAAAATGATGTGATGGGAAGTTAGAGGAAATGTGTGGTGGAAATGTGGTAGAAATCATAGGAGGAAAAGTAAACGAAAATTAGGGTTGGAAAAGTAGGGGATGCGAGTAGAGGGCTAGAAGGGTAGTGCGGGTGGGTTGGGGAGTGGAAGCTTGAGATGAAGGGTGATTGATGAAGGGATATTGGGAATAGTAGAGTTTTATCTGTGGAGGCGAGAAGAGACAGAAAGAGAGGAGGAAGAAATTGTGGAAAGGGAGGGAAGGGAAGCAGGGGTTGAAGTGTTGGTTGGGGAAATATGCGAAGGGAAGGTTTAAACAACTCAATTAGCGTTTCAATAGGTTACGAAAACATTTTTTGTAACTTCTGGTGGACTCAAAAAATGTAGACAAATGAATTTGATTTAGGAATTTATCCCAATGTTGTTAGTGCTAAAAGATCGGAAGATACTAATCACAGAAGATCGTAATTCTGATTCGGAGATTCACGATATGCGGGTGATGGACACATGCGGGATAATTGACAAACATGTGTCTCAATGACAAATATATACTAGACAAATGACGACACACCTCTGCGGTCAAAGGACTAATAGTTGCTAATTTATCGGATCGATTTTAATTACTATTGAATTCATGAAATTCAGTGTAGTGTTGACTATTTCAATGAAGTGATCAAGGTCAAACTTTACTCAGTATAAAGCGATAGATTCATTTCTTGCCGGAAAGAAAAAAAATTTTGTATTAAAAATAACATTCAAAATGTAAATGTATTTCTTAATAATAAGGATTTTTACTGCTCTATATTGTATATTGTATTAGCATTTAAAAAAGAACTGTGTATTAAAAAAAGAGAAATGATAATTATGGGGGAAGAAACAGGGTGTGCGGGGAAATGAGAGGAGGGAAAGTAAGGGGAGGAGTAGTAGAGGGGGAAGTGAGGAGTAGGGAAAGTAGAGGAACGGAAACTATGGGAAGTGAGGGTGTAGGGGAAGTAAGGAGAAAACAGGGAAAGTAGAGGAAGGGAAACTATGGGGAGTGAGGAGAAAATAGAGGAAGGGAAACTATGGGGAGTAAGGCTGTAGGGGGAGTGAGGAGAAAATAGGGAAAGTAGAGGAAGGGAAACTATGGGAAGTGAGGCTGTAGGGGGAGCGAGGAGAAAATAGGGAAAGTAGGGAAAGTAGAGGAAGGGAAACTATGGGAAGCGAGGGTGTATGGGGAGTGAGGAAAAAATAGGGAAGAGAAAGTAGAGGAAATGAGAAGAAATTTGTGGAGGAAAAGTAAAGGAAGTGACGGGAAATAAGGAAAGGAGTATAGCAAGTGATGGGGAATGAGAAGAGGAGCATAAGAAGTGATGGTAGGTGAACGGGGAAGTAATGGGGGGGGGGAGGTTGTAGTATTTTCTCCTTTAAAATCTCCCCTTCCTCTAAAAAACAGTTAACGTAAATCATTTCCCATCATTTACCCTTGTTTTAAGACCAAGGAGTCTTGTTTTGAGCCACAAAGGCTTAAATTAAGGTGTAACAAAAACAAGTCGTAACAAAAACAGATTTTTTTTTGTGCTTCAACGTGTTCGTATGGATGATCAATCTGACAACACCACTTACTTCTAAATCATCTTCCGATAAATCCAAGCACGCTTCAACAGATGTGAGTCCCATTATCAGATCGCGATCGCCGAATGTTGCAAATTCTGCGCCAGGTCCCGGTGTTAAGGGCATGAAGCCATTGGACGATACAGTAGGCTGATAATTCTAAAGTAAACAGAAATTACAGTATTTATTATGAAAATGAATATCAATTTGTTTTTGTTATAAATTATACAAATTAACCGTGCGTGGCGATAAAAGTTTTTAAGTTTTTTGTATCCCCCCCCCCTCCCGATACATAAAAAGTTCTAAAACTGAGGAAATAAGGAAATTTTTCACGAAAGTAGAATAAATTCTATTAGATAAAATAAATGCGCATTTAAAAAAAAAAATTGGTGAATTCTTAACCGAACAGTTCAATTTTTTAATAAAAAATATGACTTTTCAACCAAGAAGATTAATTTTTTACCAAAACAGACGAATTTTCAACAATATAGTTAAATTTGTAATCAAAGAGATGAATATTCAACTAGAATAATGAATCTTCGAAAGAAAATATGATTTTTTAACAAATTTTCAACCAAGAGTCAAGAGTTCATAAAAAAAAAATTGGAATCGAAAAAAAAATTTTTCAGTAAAAAAATTAAAAAAGTTCAACAAAATTTTTAATTTCCAAGCCAAAAAGACCAATTTTCTACACAAAGGTAGGATTTTTAAAGCAAAAATATAAATTTTCAAAACAAAAAAGTTAAGTTGAACTAAATACTTAAATCTTCAACCAGAACCGATTAATTTCCAATTAAATAGTTGCATTTTCAACCAAAAAAGATGAAACTTCTACTGAAATAAAAAAATAATTTTCAACCCGAAAATATTAATTTTTACAAGAAAGTCAATTTTTAACCAATTATTTGAATTTTGTACGAAACTAGTTTAATATTTAATCCAGAGAGACAAATCTTCCATAAAAAATTTGTATTTTCAACCAAAAAGAATGTCTTTTAAGCCAAATTTTTGATTAATCGACAAAATATTCAAATTTTCAACAAAATAATAAAATTTTTAACCAAAAAAGATTAATTCTCGACAAAAAGTTTAATTATATACTGATCAACCGAACAGTTATCTTGCCGACCAAGAAATATTAAATGTATAACAAACAAGTTTAACTCAATTATTATCTACCAAAAAAACAGTTGCACTTTAGACCCGAAAATATGAATTTTTTTACAAAATAATTGAGTTTTCGACCAGAAAATATGAATTTTCACAAAAAAAGATAATTTTTTATTAATCTTTTGAATTTTTTATAAAACTAGTTTAATTTTCAATCCGAAAATACGAATTCTGAACAAAACATTTTGATTTTAAGCAAAAAGAAAGACTTTCCAACCAAATTCATAAATTATTAACAAAATATGTAAATTTCTAACAAAATAATAACATTTTTAAATAAAAAAGATTAATTCCCAATTAAAAATTAAATTATATACTTTTAAACCAAACAGTTGCCTTTTTATTAAAAGAAGATTAAATTGCTGACAAAGCAGTCGAATTTTTAAGACCGGAATACAAATTTGTTACAAAAAACTTAATTTTCATCTTAATCGAAGAAATTTTCAGCAAATTTTTGAATTTTCAAGCCAAAAAAAGAACTGTCTGCAGAAGAGTTATATTTTTAACATAAAAGTTAATTTTCAACCATATAGTTGAATTTTCAACCAACGATTATTAATTTTTAACTAAACAGTTGTATTCTTGTCCCTAAAAAAAAATTTTGTTTTCACCAAAAGACGAGAATTTTCAAGCCAAAAAGACGAGTTTCCTACAAGCAGTTGAATTTTCAACATAATAGAAAAATTTAAGCAAAAAAGACTAATTTTCTACCCAAATAGTTGAATATTTAAATAAAAAAGAAGAATTTTTGACAAAACAGTTGAATTTTCGATCAACGAGAATGAATTTCTAACAAAATTCTTAAATTTATAACAAAATAATTAAGTTTTAATTTGAAATTTGTGAGAAATATTTCAAAATATGTTTGAAGTTTCTCAACAATTTTAAGTAAATTATATTTATATAACCTTAAAAATAAATAAACCTGAAAAATAGGTGTAGGTAGAGTGGGACGAAAAAAAGCGTCATGTGCGAAATTCCTTATATACCCCTAAAATCTGATTTTATGGTCGAAAAATCATTTTTTGTTAGATGCATGTATATAATAATTCATAACTACGTAATTTTTCATTAGATTTCCAATTTTTATTTTGCTTAAAAGTAGAGAAAGACGCTGCTTTCACCATAGCTAGTTTATTTTGTTCACAGTGAAGTATAAAAACCGGTAGAAATAGTATTCGATAATTTATTCAAATTGTCACTAATTCTAATAAAAAGAGGTTCATAAACGTATTTGAGAAATTTCACATATCACAATTTTTTTAATTCCACTAAACCTACCCTATCTACTATGTCTTGTGAAAATTGTGTTAACCTTTTTTTGTAATACAGTGTAATAGTAGATTACGTGTATAGGGGCGAAATCGCGCGGTGGCAGCACGCGGCCTTCGGCCGCGGGCTGTCAACTGCGCGCTCGATGCCCACGTTTTACTTCATGGCGCGTATACTATTTTTCTCAGGGACCCGACCGAAACTTTCGTTTAATTTCGTTACTGACAATTAAACAAAATAATTTTGATTCAATCAATAATTTAATTTCAGATATTATTTAATTTTGTCCAAATCTAGAAATAGCAGTTCAAAGTTTGGTAAAAAATTATTTTTTTCTATCAATAACGAAATGGAACGAAACTTTCGGTAGGGTCCATGATTTTTCTTGATGAGAATGTGGAAATTGGCGGCTTGAGTAGGTCCAGCTGGGGGATAAGCAATTTAGGATGTTGATATCGCTGGAGAAGAGGAAGGATGGCAGTATTGTTTCACGCTTGCCAATCTCTTTAGTGCACCGTTTGAACCAATCACTGGTACGGAAATAAATTCAACCGGAATTCATTCATCCAATCACGGAGAGGAAAATAACTTTACACGAGGGTAAATTTATTTTTGTCTCGGTGATTGGATAATGCAAAATATTACACCACAATGATCTGCACATGGCCAGTTTCTTAATGCTCGAGGACCTACTCAAAAAAAATTTGACTGTCTTACAAAACTGTTTGCGATGTAGCGCGTCCAACTTGGTCTAAGAAAAAGGGCACAAGTGTGCGATACGAAAGTCGAAATGGAACCAGGAATGATAAAACTGGATACCGCCCAGTCAGCCGAGCGACATAACAACAACACTACCGCCATAACAACAACACTACCACCTCACGTCCGCAGTCGCAAGGTCTCGAGTGACAGATAATAATAAATGAGATCGCGCGGAACAATAGCTTCAGGGACAAGCTTCCAAATAATCACAAACCTTTTGAGGAATAAATAACATTTCTGAATTATAAACTTATTTTGGATTTTAACTAAATCAAAAAAAAAACTCAAAAAGTTATTAACATTGTGAAAATTTTTGAAATTAATGTTTCATAAAAACTGTTTCTTTGCGTAAGCAATCTGAATTCCTGCATTACTAAGATGGCTTCGAACAGTTACTTGTTGCTAGTGTTCAAAGTTTGATAACAATGGCTTTTTAATTTGAAAAAATAAAATTTTCATAAATTCAAGAAAATGGAATATCCATGGCTACTCAGATGTTTTCCTGATTATTGAATTAAAATAATTAGTGAAAAAGTTTTCTATTCTCTCTAGGATACTCTGATTGCTAAAATGCTCAAGAACTACTATAAACAGCAAAGCAAACAGTGTATTCATCTATGTTCTAAGAGGAGGAGGATGTTGTAACAAGTTGTTTAGAACTCTGGACTTTTGTCCCTGATGATAGGTACATACACACACAAGAGGCTTATGTGTGTCCTACAAGGATCAGCGGCTACGTTGGACATGGACACACACCAACTACACGGCGTAATGTCGGATTCAGAGACTCTATCCGTCAAGCGCTTGTCCTTCCAATTAGCAAGCTCATTGATTCCCCATCCGTCCAGAATGCGAAAACCAATAGACTAGGGTTAAATGGATGACAGACAACAACACACGAATATGTCAAGACAGAATTTCCCTTTAACAGATGATATCCAAAGACACCTATTGTATTCGAGCATCCGCTATAAGATTCAACCCTCGCTTTCATTTTTACTTGCATTCATTTTTTTGAAACATAAATATTAGGGTGGCTCAAATGAAAAAAAGTTATTTACTTTGTGGGAAAATCCCTCAAAAAGCTTTGATTTGGTGCAAAAACAACTATGGACTTTCCTTAAATTTTTAGGATGACTGTAAGTACTTCCCTTCCCAATACTTGTTTTACCAACCTCCCCTATCCCTACCTCCCATACCTACTTGTTCACCCTCCTCAACTTATTTATCCCTCCACGCACCACAACTTTCATCCCCTACTTCCATTCTCAGCTTGCCCTAACACCTCCTACTACTCTCCCTCCCTTAAGTCAGCCTCCTCTCCCAGAATTACATTTTTCCTACTTTCTTTTTCCAACACTCTATTTATCTACCTCCCCAATCCCTACCTCCCATACCTTGCCCTAGTTTCCCATCATCTATTACAGGTCTGCCAAAGGAGGGAAATTTCGTAGAAACTGCTCAATTGCCAGATGAGATTTTTCCACCTCCACTGCCCTTTGAGTAGATTTCCCCTGTTTAGGCAGGCCTGATCTATTACAACCACCCACGCTTCTCATCACATATCCCACTCTTATTCTCTTTCCCTACTTCCTCACTCCCCTACTCCTCCAGCTCTACATGCCTCTACCTCTCTTCTCCTACTCCCCCTACACACATATCTTTCCGCTCCCATAACTCCTCCCCTCCTCCTACTTCCTGTTTCCACCACTCTCTTTGCGTACCTCCCCTATCCTTACCTTCCATCGTTTTCTCTATATTCACACCCTCTTTTACCTCAAACAACGCTTTCTATCCGTCCGAAACCATCCCTTTCTTTCTTTCCCAACCCCCTCTCTCCCTTTTTTCCTCCTACCACTTCCTTGTCCCTCCACACTCCTTACCACTCTTCTCCTACTGTCCCTATGAATCGTCCTCCTCTCCTATAATTCCCCTCCTCCTACTTCCCCTTTCCAGAACTCTCTTCCACTATCTTCCCTAACCACACCTCATATCTTTCCCTCATCTTCACCATCATCTATTACCCCCACACTCGCTTCCCATTCCATTCCTCATCCTACCTACCGCACCATCACTTATCCTCCCCTACTTTCCCTCATTTCACTTCCCAACCCCCATATTCCTTCTCCCTCTTGTCCTTCTTCCCTTCACAGCCCTCTCCTACTTCTCTTACCCCTCCGCACGTATGATGTATTAAACTATTTTTTTCCTTAAAAATCCTAAAAAGCCCCTTCAAAAAGTAATAAATTCCAAAAGTTCAGAAAAGGTGAAAAACTACCCTTAAAAATAAAAATTAATCAACTTTTCAAGAAAATCAGGCCAAAGAGGTCGGCAAGGGATTTTAAGGAAGGGTTCCAGAGTCTTCAGGATTCTAGAGTCATTCCAAACCATGAATAACCACCTCATTTTCTTTTTCTTTCCATTGATGTAAGAGAAGAAGAATATAACACAGAAATTTTCATTTTTTTATCACAATTTTATATTCCAAGATCCTCAATTTGAGCCAGCCTGAGGAAAATAGAACTAAGAGAAAAGCTTCCGACTTAGGTGGCGGGAAAAGCAAATTTTCTTTCTTAAAATTTTTAATAACTAATATAAAAAAGGAAACTCTGATATAACAAATTCTATTTACTGTTTTAATTAAAAATGACGTTGGAATTCTTCCTCTTTTAATTAATTCCACAAAAGTAAAAATTTTAAAAATGAAAAAATGGCGGCCGTTTTTCCAAAATTTTTAATAAAATACCTGAATCTTCAAAACAGTTAAATTTTCAACCCAAAAATATGATTTTTCAATCAAATAGATGAGTTTTCTACGAAGTAGTAGAATTTTCTACCAAAATAATTAAATTGTTAACAAAAAATATTAATTTTCAAAAAGAAAGTTACTTCCGCATCGAATAGTTTAATTTTCTACCAGATTGTGGAATTTTCAAGTAAAAAATACGAGTTTTCTAGAAAACAGTTGAATTTTCAACAAAAAAGTTAATTTTCAATTCAATTGTTACATTTTCGACCAAAGAGATGAATTTTTGACTAAAATGATTTATCTTCGACCAAAAAAAAAATGCTTAACAAAGTAGTTAAATTTTCAGACAGGAAAGATTTTTTAGTCAATAAAAAATTTACAAAACAGTTAAATTTCCAACACGAAAATATGAATTGTGTCATGAAAAAGTTAATTTCTAAATTAAAAATTTGATTTTCAACAAAAAAATTAAATTTTTAGCCAAAGTGATGAATATTCAACCAAAAATTATGAATCTTCAACCAGCAAATGTTTCAATTGAAAACCAACAATAGCTGAATTCAACTAAAAAAGACAAATTTTCAATCAAAAATATTAATTTTAAAAAAGAAAGTTACTTTCGCATCGAATAGTTTAATTTTCTACCAGATATTGGAATTTTCAAGTAAAAAATACGAGTTTTCTAGAAAACAGTTGAATTTTCAACAAAAAAGTTAATTTTCAACCCAGTTGTTAAATTTTCAGTCATAGAAATGAATTTTTAACTAAAATGATTTATCTTCGACCAAAAAAAAAAAAAAAGAAAATTGTTTTAACATATTAGTTAAATTTTCAGACAGGAAAGGTTTTTAGTCAATAAAAAATCTACAAAACACTTGAATTTCCAACACGAAAATATGATTTGTGTAACAAAAAAGTTAATTCTCAAATTAAAAATTTGATTTTTAACAAAAAAATTAAATTTTCAGCCAAAGTGATGAATATTTAACTAAAAATCATGTTTCTTCAACCAGCAAATGTTTCAATTTAATATCAACAATAGTTGATATTCAATTAAAATTCAATTTTTTTGAGTTAAATTCATCCTGGTTTGAATTTAAAACAAAAATCTCTTTTTCATGACATATATAAATATAAATAATATATATACATATAATAATATAATAAATATGAATATAGTTTTTGTTGATAATTATTCATCTTTTTCGGTTGGAAATTCAATTGCTTTGTTAAAAGTTTAACTACTTTCTTAAAAATTAATTTTTTCGTTAAAAATTTATCATTTTTGTTGAACAATCATCTCTTTGTTTGACAATTGAACAATACATTTTCTCAAAAAAGAGTATTCCTCTCTTAATTGATAAAAAAAAAGTTTGTATTTCTTAACTCCGCTGGGATCCGAACCCGGGTCTTTAAGATTCCCAGTCTGATGCTCTTACCCACTACGCTACGGAGAGACGAGATTATTTTCTTCACAACCATACTGATTCTAGACCAGTAGACAAAAATGAATCAACATCAACATTATTCACGCCATTTACCTAGTCAAAAACCTTAACATCAAAAATAAATATAACTTTCATGATTAAAAATTAAATCTTACAAGTATAAGGAATGACATTGGAATTCAACTTGTGGGGGTTGTGAAGAAAATAATCTCGTTTCTCCGTAGCTTACTGGGTAAGAACATCAGACTGGCAATCTGAATGACCTGGGTTCGTATCCCAGCGGAGCGAGAGAGCATTTTTTTCACAATTGAAAAAAATCAATATTTAAAAATATTAATTCTAGATCAGTAGACAAAAATGAATTAACATCGGAATTATTATAATCTATATACAATATTAATAATTCAAATCAATTGTCAACTCAATAGTTGAATTTTGAAACAAAAAATATTAAACTTCAACCAAAAATAGTTGAGCGTTTAACACGAAAAGCTGAATTTTTAACAAAAAGATGAATTCTTAAGAAAACATATAAACAATTTAAGTTAAGAAAAGAAATCTCAACAAAATAATTAAATTTTCATCAAAATAGTTGATTTTTTAACCAAATAGTTGAATTTACAATCTATGAAAATTAATTCTTAAAGAAAACGACGAATTTCCAGTAAAAAAGATTAATTTTCTACCAGGAAAGGACCATTTTTTTCAACAAAAGAAATGAATTTTCAAATAAATAGTAGAATTTTTAAATAAAAAAGATCAATTTTTCATAACAAAAAGAATTAGCAAAGTTGTTACATTTTCAACCAAATACTGGAATTCTTAACCTGAAAAGATGCATTTGCAAAAAAATTGAAAATTCTCCTTTGGGAGAAAAGTCATCTATTATGATTGAAAATTCATCTTTTTTGGCTGAGAATTCAACTATTTTGTTAAAAAAAAAAATTTTCTTTCTCACTTTAATTCAACTATATTTGAAAATTCATTCTTTGTTAGAAAAGTAATCTTTCAACTGATGTATTCAAAAAAATTCTTTTTTTTTGGCTTTAAAATGTAACTGTTTTTGGTTGAATTTTAATATTTTTTGCTGCAAGATTCGACCATTTGGTTGTAAATGCAATTTTTTAGATTACAAATTCAAATACCTTTTTTAGTCGAAAATTTAATTTTTTTGAAGAAAATTTGTACTTTTGGATGGAAAATTTATTTCTACATAATAGAAAAGTCATCTTTCATCTGTCTTCTGAAAAATCGTCTTTTTGTTTTGAGAATTTAACTTTTTTTGATTTGATTGAAATTCTTTGTTGAAGATTAACTTCTGTGTTGAAAATTAATTTCATTGTTGAAAATTCATTTTTGTATCTGAAAATTCAACAGTTCCGTTTTTGATTGAATCTTCATTTTTTCCTTTTAACTTAACTGGTTCAAAATTCCCTTCCTTCTGTGGAAAAAATATTGAATCTGAAAATTCAACTATTCCATTTTTGTTTGAAAATTTATCTTTTCGGTTGAAAATTCAACTGTTTATTGGATTTTTTTATGGACTAAAAACTCTTTCTTGTTTGAAAATTCATTTTTTCCTCATGAAAAATAATAATTTGAGTGGAAAATTTAACTCATTGGTTGTAAATTTGACGGTTTTGTTGAAAATTAAATTCTTTGTTGAAGATTAACTTCTTTGTTGAAGATTAATTTCATTGTTGAAAATTCATTTTTGTATCTGAAAATTCAACAGTTCCATTTTTAGTTGAAACCTTATTTTTCCCCTTAAACTTAACTGGTTAAAAATTCTTTTTCTTATGTGAAAAAAAATGTTGAATCTGAAAATTCAACTATTCCATTTTTGGTTAAAAATTTATCTTTTTCGGCTTGAAAATTCCACTGTTTCTTCGATTTTTTATTGACTCAAAAATCTTTTTTGGTTGAAAATTCAAATTCTTGGTTGAAAGTTCTGTTTTTTTATGAAGAATAATAATTTCAGTGAAGAATTTATCTCTTTAATTGAAAATTTAACAATTTTGTTGAAAATTAACTCCTTTGTTGAAAATTCATTTTTCGGGTTGAAAATTCGACTGTTTTATAAAAAATTCATTTTTTATTTGTTTGAAGATACAATATTTTATTTGAAAATCCATTTCTTTGGTTGAAAAGTTAACTATTTTGTTAAAAAATCATTTTTTTGTTGCAAATTAATCTTTGTATCTAAAAATTTAACAATTCCATTTTTGGTGGAAAACTTATTTTTTTCGGGTTGAAAATTTAAATGTTTCTTCGATTTTTCTATTGACTAAAAAATCTCTTTGTTGAAGATTCAAATTCTTGGTTGAAAATTCAATTTTCGGCTTAAAAGTTCAACTGTTTTGTAGAAACTTAATTTTTTTGGTTGAAGATACAACATTTTATTTAAAAATTCATTTATTTGGTTGAAAATTTAAATATTTTGTCGAAAATTATTTTTGTGTGTTAAAAATGAATTTTTGTATGTGAAAATTTAACAATTTCATTTTTGGTTAAAACTTTATCTTTTTTCGTTAAACGAAACTGGTTGAAAATTCTTTTTCTTTTGTTACAAAGTAATTTTTGAACCTCAAAATTAAACAATTACATTTTCAGTTAAAAACTTATCTATAAAAAATCAATAGTTATAAAAATTGAATCTAGACCAGTAGACGAAAATAAATTATCACCAAAATTATTATATATCGCATTGCCTTCCTCGCTTCGCCTCGCCTCGCACGCATGTCCCTACTTTCTTGCTTTGCCTCGCATTACCAAACTCTGCCTCCGCGGCTAACCCTTAATACTTATCTACTAATTACAATATTTACATTTACTTATATTTACTTCCTCCACTATTTACAATCTTTCCTTCTCCCTTCCTCTTCCTCCTTCCTTCTCTTCTTCTCCATCTTACCCAAGACTCCCTTCACCCATGCTACTGCCGTTTTGTCCCCCCTTTCATGCATCAATACATCCATGCTTATCCCACTCCTTTCCACCTCTACGCAATCCTCCAACCAGTGCTCCACACTTGCCTCCCCCTTCCCACATAGTTCACACATTCTCGTTTCCCTAGCGAGCCAGAACCTATTATAACCCTCCATGCACCCACATCTCATCCTCGCTATAAGCTCCTGACTTCCTTTCTCTCCTTTCTCACACAAATATTGCGCTCTCGCCCTTGCCATAATCCACACATAGTTCCCCTTAAACCTTGTCTCTCTTATTCTCTCTTCCCCTGCTGTCTTCTCTCTCTCCATGCTGTTTTTCTTAACCAACTCATATACCTTTCTTCCTTCCTCATGCATCCTTCTCACTTCATATATCTACAGTCCATTCGTTCCAAAATACCCTTCTCTTTCAACCTCCATCTTCCCACCCCCTCTCCTGTTCTCCTTCTCTCACCAACACTCCCTAACCAGCTTACTTCCCCCCTCTTCCAAAAATTTCTCCTCATATTTACACGCCCGACTCCCCGCTAGAATCCCTACACTCGTTCTCTCCGTCTCCCTCCTAACAATATAATTAGGCGTGTTATTATAATTTATATATATATATATATATATATATATATATATATATATATATAATATTGATAATTTGAATCAATATAAAGTGGTAAGAAATCATACCTGGGTGGGTGTTGGTGGCAAAACTGCTCCGTCGACGAAAGGTGCGAAACCGGAAGTGAATCGCGGGGTATCGAGCTGGATATCTAGAAGTTCCTCAAGGTTGTGAAGGCGAAGACATGGAGCAATATCATCAGCTTCCACATCCCCAGGGCAGCCAATCTTTTCAGCGACGCGACGTTTCACCATGAGAGGTTCTCGTTGCACTGCCCAGGGTGATAAAGCCGATCCACCGAGTAATATGACCCTCTGAATGAGTTCTGGAACAATAAGGAAAAAAAGAAAATGTAATCTTACAATCATATTTAATTACTAGATATAATTAAATATGAGATAACGGTGACGTGTGATGACTCTGTGAAGCTCTTCACCTGGGGTGATTGCTAGAGTGATCGATCAGCGACCCGCGTCGGAGTGATGCTGCGGATCGAACCTTCAGACTGAATAAGTATCACTGGAAATCAAGATTGGTCTAAAATTTATTTTCTACAAAGAAGTTCATTTTGAACAAGATATTTAAATTTTCAATTAAAGAGATGAATATTCAACTAAAATGATGAATCTTTTGACCAACGAAGATTTTAATTTGTAAACAAGAACAGTTAAAATCATTCAATAAAAACGAATTTTCAACAAAGTAGTTACATTTTCAACCAAATAATTTAATTTTATGAAAAAAAATTTGTAACAAAGTAGTTCAACTTTCAACAACGTAGTTGAATTTTTAACCAAAAGAAGGTGAATTTTTAACCAAATAGATGAATTTTAAACCAAACAAAAAATTTACAAATTTCCAGAAAATTATTTCAATTGTCAGCCAAAGAATGAATTTTCAAATAAAATTATGAATCTTCAACTGAAAAAATGAATTTCCTAGGAAAAAGTTGAATTTTAAACCCGAAAATATGTATCTTCATTTGAAACCAAAAATATTTGAGTTCAATTAATGAAAACCAATTTTGAATTAAATAATTAAATTCATAGTTGAATCGGATTTTTAACAAAAGATTTAATTTTTTTGAACTAAAATGTCGAATGTTTTAGGAAGCAGTTGACTTTTAAGCTAGATCAGATGAATTTTCAACAAGAAAGCTAGAATTTTCAGCAATTGTGGAACTTTTAGCCAAAGAGATGAATTTTCAACTAAAATGATTATTATTCTTCAAACAAAAATTAATTTTGAACCAAGTAGTTGAATTTTCGACCAACGAAATTTACTTTCAATAAAAAAAACCACAAAATAGTAGAATTTGCAACCAAAAAGTTAATTTTCAACAAAATAATTAAATTTTTAATTTAAGAGATTTTTTCCACTAAAATTCCACTAAAATGATAAATTTTTAACCAGGAAAGATTTTCAATTTTCAAAAAAATATTCGAACATGAATTTTCAACCATAAAGATTAATATTATACAAAACAAAATATAAATTATCATAATATATTTTATATATTATTTTTTTTAACCAAAAATGAAATTGTTCAATTTTCAGATACAAAAATTCATTTTCAACACAAAAAAATAATTTTTGACAAAATATTTAAATTTTCAACCAAATAAATCAATTTTTAAATAAAATGTTGTATCTAGAACCAGAAAAATGAAGTTTCTACAAAACAGTTGAATTTTTAACCCGAAAAATTAATTTTCAACAAAGAAGTTAATCTTCAACAAAATTGTTAAATTTTCAACCAAAGAGATGAATTCTTCACTGAAATTATTATTCTTCATAAAAAAATGAATTTTCAACCAAGAATTTGAATTATTAACCTAAAAAAGATTTTTCAGTCAATAAAAAATCAAAGAAACAGTTGAATTTTCAAGCCGCAAAAGATAAATTTTCAACCAAAAATGGAATAGTTTAATTTTCAGATTCAAAATTTTTTTTAATAGAAGAAAAAGAATTTGTAGTCAGTTAAGTTTAACGGAAAAAATAAGGTTTCAACTAAAAATGGAACATCGATCTTTAACAAAGAATTTAATTTTCAACAAAACCGTCAAATTTACAACCAAAGAGTTAAATTTTACACTGAAATTATTATTTTTCATGCAAAAAAAAATGAATTTTCAATCAAGAAAGATTTTTTAGTCAATAAAAAAATCTAACAAACACTTCAATTTTCAACCGAAAAAAATAAGAAAGAAATGGATCTTCAAATAAAATGTTGTATCTTCAACCGAAAAAAATGAATTTTTTATAAAACAGTTGAATTTTCAACCCGAAAAATGAATTTTCAACAGAATTGTTAAATTTTCAATTAAAGAGATAAATTCTTCACTGAAATTATTATTCTTAATAAAAAAATAGAATTTTCAACCAAGAATTTGAATTTTCAGCCAAAAAATATTTTTGAGTCAATAAAAAATCGAAGAAACAGTGGAATTTTCGAACCGAAAAAGATAAATTTTCAACAAAAAATGGAACTGTTGAATTTTCAAATACAAGAATGAATTTTCAACAATGAAATTAATCTTCAACAAAGAATTTCAATCAAATCAAAAAAAGTTAAATTCTCAAACCAAAAAAGATTAATTTTTAATCATAATAGATCACTTTTCTCCAAAAGGAGAATTTTGAATTTTCTTGAAAATGCATCTTTTTAGATGAAAAATTCCAGTATTTGGTTGAAAATTTAACTACTTTGCTAATTTTTTTTGTTAAGAAAAATTGATCTTTTTTATTTTAAAATTCAACTATTTATTTGAAAATGCATGTCTTTTATTAAAAAAATGGTTTTTTCCTGGTAGAAAATTAATATTTTTCATTGAAAATTCGTCGTTTTGATATCAACCATTCTGATGAAAATTTAATTATTTTGTTGAAATTCCTTTTTTTTAACATCAACTGTTTATATGTTTTGTTAAGAATTCATCTTTTTGTTAAAAATTCAGCTTTTTGTGTTCAAAGTTCAACTATTTTTGGTTAAAGTTTAATATTTTTTGTTACAAAATTCAACTATTGAGTTGAAAATTCATCTTATTAGGTAGAAAATTTAAGTATTTGGTCAAAAATTAAACTATGTGGTTAAAAATTCCAGTATTTTTTTAACAAGAAATCCATTTTTGTCGAAAACACCACTTTTTCTTGAAAATTCGTTCAAAAACTCAGATTATTTGTTTGAAAAAGCAACTTTTTTTTTATTTGAAAATTCGATCATTTTTTGTTAGAAAATTCAACCGTTTTTTTCTCCTTTTTTTGGATTATAAGTTTATCTTTTATCATAGAAAAGTCCATTTTTTTAGATAAATAAATAAATTGAAAATATATATATTTTTTTCAATTAAAATTGTTTTATTCCGTTTATAAAAGGCGTTTTTCATATGATTTCATATTTTTTACTCAGTGAACAATTGTAATAAAGAATGTTTATCACGCACTGAATTGAACTCTCTTTAAATATTTTAGCAGCAAAAAAATAATGAATTAAAATAAATTTCTTTTAACGATTTTTAACATAAAATCAAAATTTGGGAGTGCATGAGAAAATTCGCGTATGACACTTTTTCATTTCCACTAGATCTACCATTTTTACTATGTTTCTTGAAAAGTATTTTTTCACTGTGAAAAATGAGTAAGGAAAATTTTTTTTTTTCATCCTCGAAAACCTGAAAAAGTCCTGTATTTTTTGTTATTGAAGAAACGTTAAGCACTCTGCTGTAACATTTAAAAATTTTAAAAGCTTTTTGATAACCAAAAAAGTAACGCTCACAATTTGTCGTAGTGGTCGGGACATTCTGCACACGCATCCTGCACACACATCCTGCACACGCATCCTGCACACGCATCCTGCACACGCATCCTGCACACGCATCCTGCACACGCATCCTGCACACGCATCCTGCACACGCATTCTGCACACGCATCCTGCACACGCATCCTGCGCAATTGTGTTTCTGAGTTACATAAAGTATCTCAATTTTACATCCTAAATTTCAATGAGCAAGGCGAATAAAGTCTGATGTTTCCAGATTTTAGTATTCCACAGAGAGAATTATCACAGAACTTGGTGCGAGTTAGCGTATGTAAAAAGAGGCCAAAGAAAATAGACTGAAGTGAAGCAAATGTGACTAACGACACAAAAATGTAAATATGAATGTCCTGCGGTGAACAAAATATGCTCAAGCACTTTTTTGTTGATTTTATGCAAATTTTATGGAAAATGTAATCTTTTGCGTTTTAACTTATAGGGGTCGTTCAAAAGCCAGATCACGCAATTATTAAATTTTTATCACTTGTAGCTGGCAATTCTTAACAGATTTTGGATTTTTTTTAAAGAAAAATTCAGCAATTAATTTTCAAGAGATTTATGTGGCCTGATTTTTGAATTTTTTTTTGTTTAAACTTTTATGTTAATGCAAAGAGTGAAAAAAATTATTTTTTTTGTTTAACTTCGTGAAATTTTTTTTTCTATGATCAGCATTACCAGACTTTATGCACTGAGGTAGTTGAAAGAAAAAAAAATATGACATTTTTGAGTTGATTGTTATAAACAAATTAACTTAACAAATAGTACACCCTGTGGATTTTTCATTTACAAAGTAAATTTTTAGGTTAAAATTACTTGCTTTCATCGAAAATAGGATAATTGATGATAAAAATTTGAAATCTGATGTTTTTCATTAATTTTATAAACAAATTATATAAACAAAGGACTACTGTGGACATTTAAGAACAGAAAGAAATCGTTTTTTCTCTTAATTTTTCAAATTGTATCGGCAATGATGTTTAATGATGGACAATTATCTTTCGATATTTTTTAAGTATTTTATAAACAAATTATATGAACAAATGCCCAGTGTGGACGTTTAAAGGCAGAAAAAAAAATCATTTTTTCTCCTAATTTTCCTCAAATTACGTCGCCAGTGATGTTGAATGATGGAAAATTATCATTCAAAATTTTTTATAGATTTTATGAACAATTTATATAATCAAACAGTTGAATTTTCAACAAAGATAAATGAATTTTCAACCTAGAACTTTTCAACCAAAAAATTCCAAAAAATATGACTTTTTAACAAAATAGTCAAATTTTTAACAAAATAATTAAATTTTCAACAAAACAGTTGAATGCTCAACTGAAATGATGAATATTGAAAAAATCAAAATTAATTTTTAACAAAAAGTTTAACTGTCAACCAAGAACTTGAATTTTCAATAAAAAAAACAATATTTCTCAACAAAAAATGTGATACCTGATATTTCAACTAAAAATAAGATTTCAATTTTAAATAAAATCGTTAAATTTGAGGTTTAAAAAATTGATCTTTACAAGAAAAAAACAAATTTTCCACAAAATAGTTGAATTTTCATCTAAAGGGATGCATCTTTAACTGTTGAAGAAATACATTTTTAACATAGTAATTAATTTTTTGACCAATTAGTTGAATTTTCAATCAAAATGATTAATTTTTTACTGAAAAATGCGCAATATAGTTAAATCTTGAAACAATAAAATAAATTTTTAACCAAGCAGTTTAGCTGTCAACAGAGAAGTTGAATTTTTAATCAAAAAAGTTTAATTCTAAATACAAATTTTAATTCCTGAATTTGCTACTAAAAACAATCAATTTTCAGCCAAAAATGAAAAAATTAGATTTTCAGTTATTAAATTAAAAAAAAACGATTTCGTTCAAAATAGATTAATTTTAAACAAATTAAAATTAATTTAAAATAATATATTTCAACTTTGAACCAACCAGTTGAATTTTCAACAAAAAAAGATGAATTTTCATTAAAAATTATAATATTTGAAATTTCCACTTAAAACTAGCAACTTTCAGTCAAAAATGAATTAGTTCAGTTTTCAGTTAAGAAAATTCATTTTCAACTAAACAAAATGAATTTTTACCAAATTAATTCATTTCTTAAACTAATGACTGAATTTTGAAATACGAATTTGCAACAAAATACATACATTTTCAAGCAAATATTTCAATTTTTGAATGAAAACGATTAATTTTTAAGAAAAAATGGAATAGCGAAATTGGCGGTTAGAAAAGTTAATTTTTAAACATAAAACACAACTAGCCAATAAAATAGTTGAATATTTAAAAAACAAAATAGATTCTTGACAAAAACTCCAACTGTTGATAAATGTTCAGCCAAAAATGAAATATTTGAATTCTAAGTTAATAAATTTAATTTTAACAAAAAAAGTCAATTTTATACAAAATAGGTGAATCTTGAAGAAATTAAATAAAATTCCTACAAAGCAGTTCTACTTTCAACTAATTAGTTGAATTTTCAATAAAAAAAGATTAACTTTCTACCAAAGAATACGAATTTACAACAAATACATCAACTTTCAAACAAATAGTTGAATTTCTAGCCTAAAAAGGAGTACTAAAATTTTAAGTTTAGAAAATTAATTTTCAACCAATAATAATGAATTTTCAATAAATAAGTTAAATCTTCTAGTAAATAACAGATTTTTGAACCAAAAGAGATCAATTCTGGATCAAAAATATAATAGTAGACTTTTCAATTGAAAAGAATTTACTTTCAACGAAGAATAATTGGATTTTCTTATTGGATTCTATTAATCCAGTTCAAAAAGATAATGAATATAATATTAGAGATAATATGTATGTAATACAATGTAATGTAATATGACATAATGTAATATGATATATTGTAATATGACATAATGTAATATGATATGATGTAATATGACATAATGTAATATGACATACTGTAATATGGCATAATGTAATACGATATAATGTAATGTGATGATGCGGACATTAGCAAACTCATGCGTACCATTTATATGGAGCACTTCAAAACTCATAAAAGTTGAAGTAACAACACCTATAGGTTGATAATGTTCTACTATCTCTAAAAACCACTTATCCTATGTTAGAGTCTACTAAAAGACGTTAAAAAAAGGAAGAAAAATTTTTTATGCGCTTCCATATATACTTGCAAATTGCCAATTGTATTTTAAAACAGAAAAAGGAACTGTCACTAAAAAGTAATATAGTAAAAGTATTTGAATACGAGTCTCATAATTATAAAAAATTTTAATCAAGCTACATTGATAGTGCTCTTATTATTTTCATAAAAGAGAAATGACAAAGTATAACTAAATAAGTTTCATTTTGAAAAAAACGGCGTCAAAATGTACTGAAACAAAATAGAACCACAATAGGTTTATATTGAGCAATATGAACATTGGAAGCAATTCAATTCTTTTTGAGTTTTGACATCGATCAAGAGAGTAAACATAATTGAAGTTCAAACTGAGTTTGTAAGTGAACTGGATTAAAATAAAACCTTTTTCTTCTGTGCATTTGGGGAGGTTTGTTGGTAGACAGAAAAATTTTAATTTTAGCATCTGAGTAACGAGGAACATAAAGAAGCAAGATGCTATACTTTGGATTTCAAAAACAAATAAACCAGAGTATATGAAAATAAATTGACACAAAACACAAACCCTTTTTTTGTGCATTTGGGAGGTTTGTAGGTAGACTTCCAAGTAACGAAGAACATGAAGAAGCAAGATGTTATACTTTAGCTTTTATAAACAAATTAACCAAAGTGTATTTGGCATTGATCAAGCGAGTAAACATAAGTTTGTCAGAAAATAAACTGACACAAAACACAAACCCTCTTTTTGTACATTTGGGGAGGTTTGTAGGTAGACTTCTAAACGAAGAACATAAAGAAGCAAGATGCTCTACTTTGGATTTTATTAACAAATAAATCAGAGTATATTTGGCATTGATCAAGCAAGTAAATATAACTGAAGTGCAAACTGAGTTTTTCAGATAATTAACTGACACAAAACACAAACCCTTTTTTTGTGCATTTGGGGAGGTTTGTAGGTAGACTTCTAAGTAACAAAGAACATAAAGAAGCAAGATGCTATACTTTAGATTTCATAAACAAATAAACTAGAGTATATTTGGCATTGATCAAGATAGTAAACAAAAACGAAGTTCAAACTGAGTTTGTCAGAAAATGAACTGACACAAAACAGAAACCCTTTTTTTGTACATTTGGGGAGGTTTGTAGGTAGACTTCTAAGTAACGAAGAACATAAAGAAGCACGATTTCATACTTTAGCTTGTATAAACAAATTAACCAAAGTGTATTTGGCATTGATCAAGTGAGTGAACATAACTGAAGATCAAACTGAGTTTCTCGGAAAATAAACTGACACAAAACACAAACCCTTTTTTGGTAAATTTGGGGAGGTTTGTAGGTAGACTTCTAAACGAAGAACATAGAGAAGCAAGATGCTATACTTTGGATTTTATTAACAAATAAATCAGAGTATATTTGGCATTGATCAAGCAAGTAAACATAACTGAAGTTCAAACTGAGTTTGTCAGATAATTAACTGACACAAAACACAAACCCTTTTTTTGTGCATTTGGGGAGGTTTGTAGGTAGACTTCTAAGTAACAAAGAACATAAAGAAGCAAGATGCTATACTTTAGATTTCATAAACAAATAAACCAGAGTATATTTGGCATTGATCAAGATAGTAAACATAAATGAAGTTCAAACTGAGTTTGTCAGATAATTAACTGACACAAAACACAAATCCTTTTTGTGCATTTGGGGAGGTTTGTAGGTAGACTTCTAAGTGACGAAGACCATAAAGAAGCAAGATTCCATACTTTAGTTTGTATAAACAAATTAACCAAAGTGTATTTGGCGTTGATCAAGCGAGGGAACATAACTGAAGTTCAAACTGAGTTTGTCTGAAAATGAACTGACACAAAACACAAACTCTTTTTTTGTGCATTTGGGGAGGTTCGTAGGTAGACTGCTGAGTGAAGAATAACATAAAGGAGCAAGATGTTATACTTTAGTTTTAATGAACAAGTTAACCAAAGTGTGTTTGACATTGATCAAGAGAGTAAACATAAACGATGTTCAAGATGAGTTTGTTAGAAAATGAACTGGAACAACAATGAAAATCTCGTGTTTTCTTGTCGTTTGTGGATGTTTATAGGGAGACATCAAATTTTGAATTTTAGCATGTAAGTAATGAATAACATAAAGATGCAAGATGCTATACTTTGGATTTTATAAACAAATAACGAGATTAAATTTGGTATTGATCAAGTAAGTAAACATAACTGAAGTTCAAACTGATTTTGTTAGAAAATGAACTAAAACAAAATGCAAACTCTTTCTTCTTTCGTGCATTTGCAGAGGTTTGTAGGTAGACATCAAATTTTGAATTTTAACGTCCAAGTAACAAAGAACATGAAGGAGCAAGATGCTATACTTTAGATTTTATGAACAAATAAACCAAAGTATATTTGACATTGATCAAGAGAATAAACATAAATGAAGTTCAAGATGAGTTTGTAAGAAAATGAACTGAAACAAAATACAAACCCTATTTTCTTTCGTGCATTTGCAGAGGTTTGAAGGTAGACGCCAAATTTTTAATTTTAGCATCTATGTAACGAAGAACATAAAGAAGCAAGATGCTATACTTTAGATTTTATGAACAAATAAACCAAAATATATTTGACATTGATCAAGAGACTGAACATAAATGAATTTCAAAATGAGTTTGTGAGAAAATGAACTGGAAAAATAATGAAACTCTCGTATTTTCTTTTCATTTGTGAAGGTTTATGGGTAGACATCAAATTTTTAATTGTGACATCCAAGTAATGAAGAACATAAAGATCCAAGATGCTTCACTTCGAATTTTAGAAACAGATAAACAAGAGTATATTAAACATTGATCAAGAGAGTAAACATAACTGCTGTTGAATCTGAGTTTGTGAAAAAATGAATTTTGGTATAAAATTAAAATCCTTTTTGGTTAAAATATAAAATATCACGTTTTTCGATGAGAATTCATCTTTTGTGGTTGAAAATTCAATTACTTAGTTGGTAGTTGAACTACTTTGTTGAAAATTTATTTATTTGGTTGGTTGATGATTCATCAGTTTAGTTGAAAAACCTTTCTTTTATTCAAAATTTAATTATTCTGTTGAAAATGATGCTTTCTAGATGAAAATTAATTGTTTTTACTGAAAACTTCACTCGTACATATTTGGTTCATAATTTATCTTCTTATGTTAAAATTCAAATAATCGGTTTACAATTCCTGTATTTTATTGCAAATTCGAATTTTGTGGGAGAATAATCTTCTTATAATAAATTTAAATTAAAAATTCAAAGATTTTTTCGGGTTTCAATCGTGTGCGAAACTATGAATGTTGCCGACGTTTCGTGAACATTCATAGTTTCGCACACGATTGAAACCCGAAAAAATCTTTGAA
>CAKNYM010045638.1:55106-85414 GCA_932195095.1 Andricus curvator | reverse complement strand
CCATCCACGTACCACTTGAACATGTTAAAATATAATTATTTCTAATAATTAATGATAAATTTAAAAAATGGTATTTTTAACATTTCAAACAAGCGCGCGAACGGCAGCCAATGAAGCGCCTTATGCGTCGCATGCGCAGTAATGCAAGGTGCCCGCGTTGGGAGCACTGGAGGGACTCTAGATGGGCTGTAGGCTATATATACGAGAACACCAAAATTTTCTTCCATTTTGTTTCTGACTCGCCCAGCGTAGAAGTTGTTTTTGCGGTGGTTGATTGTAATTTCTTGCAAAAATGAATTTTAAACTTAGAAAGAATTTATCTCGCACCAAATTATCTAGTGATCGTTCATTATGTCTGATGTGCACCGCTTTTGGTCCATTTTTTACGTGTCAAATTAAACGATGCAAACGTGGTCGCGAAGGCGTCGTTCACATGGTGAGTAATTACGAATTCATTTTTTTTGTCAATATCCGTGGGCATCCTCGTGAAAAGATACTTTTGTAATTCACCATTCATACAATTCAATTTATATTATTTTGTTCCTTTGAATTATTGCTATATTTTTCCATTCAGTGCCTAATGAAACTTTGAGCTAATGATGAAACAAGTTGTCTCGTTCGTATGAACTTTATGTGATTACGCATAAGTAATTCTCTGAATTCAAACATTTATTCATAACTTACAAATCAGCAGAGTATTTTATTATTTCTATAGAAGAAAATTTCATGTTTTTTAAGGTTATCGCGCTAAGTGCGGGGCCGGATGCTTTCCATGCAAACGATGAACTAACCTAGGTGATCATTTCAAAATTATTATTCTGTATTCTTGAATGATAGAAATAATAGATATTTGTCTTTTATATAAATAGATTAAACCTTAGATAAATTTTAAATGACAATGGGATATACCAAGCGGCTGAATTAATGAATGCTGCATTTTTATTTAATTTCAAGATTTTCTTTTGATAAGTTTTTTTAATTACAAATTGTTGGGAACTTGAATAAATTGCACATTAAAAAAACAAGTCTGGCTATTTTATGCAAAATTAATTGAAATAAGAATGTATAGTTAATTGCCAATGATGAATAAGATACCCGCCCCAGTCTGAATTCTGTGACTGATCGGATGTGTTCTGATAATTCACATATGTACAATATTTTGTGTATTTCAAGTGAAATTATGCATTTTACATTTATAGTATTGTTTATTGTGCAGCAATCAAAACTAGAGAGAACTTCGTGCCACGAATTTTCGAAGTCTAGGAAAAAGTATGGTGAGTCTAATTTTTCAATTTCTAATTTAATACATGCTTCAAATTTTCATTCAAGGAATCCTTTAAAAATAAATTATAAACCTAATTTTAACTTTTTAGTTACCTGCAAGTCCTTTTTGTGTACTTAAATTTTGAATTTAATTTCCTAATTTTGTTTTCTATAATTTATTGATAATGATGGATAAGATTCCCGCCCCAGTCTGATTTCTGTGACTGTTTGGATACATTCTGATTAATTTAATTTCATTAAAATATTCAATTAAATGCCATTAATATTTTTATGCTTTAACATATAGTATTTTATTTTTAGAACTCTAAAATCGAAAGTGACTCAAGCCACGTGTTTTCCATCTTCGTTAAACATAATATTTAGTACGTATAATAATTTTATTTAGTTGATTATTTTGTTTTAATTTTTTTCTTTCACTTCATTATTCAATTTCCGTCGATTAAATTCATTTTTTAATCAAAGATTCGTAAAGTTTGTATCGCTCGTGAACCTTAAATTCTAATCGAGGATGTATTTGACATTTAATATTTGAAAGGTCGGTGCAATTGCAGAATAGGGGCGTCACCTCTGTTTTGGCTGGAAAATTTTTTTTTTGGGCAACAAACTATCAGAATCTTTAATTGGACAATAAATGAAGCGATTTGATAAGGGAAAAGTTTTAAATTATTGTTACTTTTGTCACTACGATGTCTCAAATATGGGTCTGTCACGATATGAGACGAAAGGGCCCTTGGCTATCGATGGCAATCGATAGTCACAAAAATAGATCGACAAACACGTAAAATATAGATATACAATGGTCACAAAAATAATGTTGAATAAATCGCTACCCATTTCCAACGTCTTATGGGGGCGGGAAGGCACCCCTTAGACTAGTCACAAAAATAATGTTGGTCAAATCCCTACCCCTTTCCAACGTCCCGTCTCCTCTTGTCACAAGTGACAGCTGATGTGCGTGAAAGTCTCCTTTTTGTCGACATAATAGCTTATGTCGGCATAAAAAAATATCCAAATATATTTTGATTAATTAAAAACAATTGGATTTCAATTATTTACAGCGTTTCTGGCCGTACGGATGTTTAAAAACACCTAAACTTTAAGTTAAATATGATAATTCCGATATCGTGACAGACCCATATTCGAGACATCGTAGTAACAAAAGTAACAATAATTTTGAACGTTTTCCTGATCAAATCGCTTCATTTATCGTTCAATTACACATTCCAATAGTTTGTTGCTGGAGAAAATATTTTTTCCAGCCAAAACAGAGGTGACGCCCCTATTCTGCAATCTAACCGAAAGGTCTTTTGATCAACTTGAACGATTTTGTTGTCAAAATACATCTTAACAGTTAAAAACTAAAATTGAATATAATGTAGTATTTTTATTCTATGTACAGGGTGTCCCAGACTCGAGTGTCCGGACTTTTATGGCCGTATAAAAATAAAAAAAATAAATCAAACTCCTTTTCCAAAAGTTGTTGAAGTTTTAGTTTTTGAGTTATAAAGTATTTAAGCTGGTCCAATCAGGAGCGCCGTATAATCAGTCGTGTGAGCGGGATTCCAACGTAGTGTTCTTCCGTCGCTAACCCCACCTCTGCGCTCGCTTCGATAACACTGCGTTGGAATCCCGCTCACGCACACAAGACTGTTTTTACGGCGCTCCTGTTTGGTCCAGCTTTATTTTATAACTAAAAAACTAAAACTTCAACTGATTTTTGGAAAAGGAATTTTCTATTCGGACACTTGAGCCTGGGACACCCTGTATAGCCAATGATGTTAAAGATACCCGCCCCAGTCTGATTTCTGTGACTGTTTGGATAAATTCTGATTGATCTAATTAAAATGTTCGAACAAATGTGATTACTATTTAAATATTGAAATTATAGTATTTATTTTTTAGGACTAAAATCGGAAGGGAACCATGTCACGTACTTTCCAGTTTCACTAAACACAATATTTGGTTCGTATAATTATTTAATTTCGACAATGAATATTGTATTTTTATTTTACTTCATAATTAAATTTGAGTTGATTAAATTAATTCTCTAATAAAATATTCGTAAGGTTTATATCGCGCCTGTTTCTTAAATTCGAATTGTAGATGCATTTGACATTTAATATTTGATAGGGCATTTGATTCACTTAAACGATTTTGTTTTCCAAATACATCTTAGTTGAAAATGAAAATTGCATGTAAGGTAGTATTTTTATTTTGTATATCGCCAGTGATGTTAAAGATACCCGCCCCAGTCTGACTGTCATGAGTGATTGGAAGAATACTGATTAACTTGATAATTACAGTTTTTCAATAGAAATTTTTGTTATGATAATTTATATGCGATATGTTTTTTCTTTTTCAGAATGCTATCTTTCGAATTTGGAGGCAATTGCAAATATGGACAATATGCAGTTAATTTGGTATGTATAATTTTATTGAAATACAATTACAAACTCGTCTTCAATTCACTGTTACACTTTTTGCTTTAAATTTTCTTACTTTGTTCTGATGTAAGTATAGAATAGTTGAAAATGAAAATTGCATGTAAGGTAGTATTTTTATTTTGTATATCGCCAGTGATGTTAAAGATACCCGCCCCAGTCTGATTGTCATGATTGATTTGGAAGAATGCTGATTAACTTGATAATTACAGTTTTTAAATGGACATTTTTGTTATGATAATTCATATACGCTTTTTTTCTTTTTCAGAATGCTATCTTTGAAATCTGGAGGCAGCTGTCAATTTGGACAATATGCAGTTCATTTTGGTATGTATGATTTTTTTATTAAAAAAGCAGTTACAAACTTGTCTGAAATGCACTGTGTTACACCTTTTGTTTGAAATTTTATTACTTTGTTCTGATGTAAGTCTGGAATGAATTAATTATAATTAAACAGTACAATTTTCTTTTGAATGCGTTTTGAGACTTATTTATTAGGAATCGAAATTAAATTTTTTTACTGACTAACCCTCAAATTTCAATCACATTTTGCTCAATGAATACTAGAATGAAATATTTTGTAGATACTAAGGTGTACTCATTTTTTTAAATAGAAGTGTGCATGCAAAGGGAATAACTTCCATTTAATAATTTTTGCGTTGAATGGAATTTTCAGATGGTAACATCAACTAACCTTAACATTCGAAAATTGTATTTTGCGCAAAAATGATGAAAGTAAACAGTTATTTCCTTTATATTGTGATCCGCTGCGGTGCAATATGCCATTAATTTTTTCAATGCGGCCAAAATGTGAACTCACGAAATCAGGTAGCATTTTTAAGATGCATTTTAGTTTGGGCTTAAAAACATCGTATGAAGTGAAAAAACACGTTTTACGTTAAAACTATTTTTGTCAAAAAAAAAAACATGAACTTAAAATAAGTTTTTATAACACATGCACAAAAAGTCCCTCTTTTCGTCCCTCTTTTTCGCATACTTTTTTAAAACGCTAGTCACTTTTTCTATACTTTTTATTTCTTTTTTATTTCTTATAAAAAGTAGTATGTGACACGCGTTCAAAAAAGCGGACATTCATGAAGGTCTGCTTTTCCACACTTGTATCACAATGTACTATTTTATCAATTTATACATGAAATATTTACTATCTAAAAAGTGGTAACCTAAAAGTTAGGATATAATTCGTATTTCATTTCTGAACGTCTATAATTCATATTTTTCGCATATTTTGAATGAGTTTTTTGGTTATATGCAATTATTAAAGGTTATTATAACTTATAGTGTGTTCAAACTTACATGACATAGTAAAATAATTGTTTTCTTGGCAAAACAATTTAAACAAGAAATGTGTTTTTTCACTGAATATGATGAAAAATTCCATTTGCAACACTTCATTTCTGATAAATCTTTTTTTTTATTTACTACTGGGTTTAAACTAATAAAAACAATGGTGAAATTTTTTTAAAGAACAAATTAAAATGCAACTTAAAAATGCTACCTGGTTTCGCTAGTTCGCGACACTAGCGCACCCAACACTTTAGATCCCAATACTGCAATGTAGGAAAAGCAGTACCGTTTAAGTATATTTAATGCCAGGGAGTGTCCGTAAACCACGTGGGCAATTTTTCTCATGTTAAAATAAAGACTAAAATAAAATTTCCATGAAGTTAAAAGAGGCATACCGATATAAAAAAAGAAACTTTCCACGTGGTTGAGAGATCCTACAGGTCTCGAAAGTTTGGTTGATTCTATCAAATGATGAGCTCTAGTTATCCCTGTCATACATAAATATGGTGATAAACGAATCTGAATCATTCAATTGATTACATTATTTAGTCTCAAGTAAAATAGCAAATCTAGAACGAAGAATTTTTTGATTTCAGGCATTTCAATCTTCTGTCCTGACTTCAGATTCTGAACTAATATCTGCATTTGAGAAATACGAATGGTGAGTTAACATGGAGGCCCTGTATCTCCTTTTTACATTTGGTGCCTCAGTTTTTATATGCGTATTCAAATTTATTTGGACTATATGATGATATTTAGTTATCCCTGTCATATATAAATATGTTGATAAACTAATCTGAGACGTTATAGTATATATATATATATATATATAGTGAATTACCTGCTTCATGCAAATAAAAATCTACAAAGTATTTTTTGCTTCCAGATGTTCTAACTGAAGATCTCCTGGAAAAGCCTTTAGGCAACAACAATTGTGAGTTGTAAACCATTTTTATTTTTCAATGAGAATTACAAAAAATTAGTTTTTATATTTTATTAAACGATTAACATGATGTATTGACAAGCATATGTCTGAACAGTTTTGATGCTATTTTTCACTGATATACGATTCAGAAAAAGTGATACCTATACCCGTACTTATTTAAGACCAAATTTTTGATTCGAGTTTTTTGTTTTTTTAGATTGCTTCGGAAATTCAACATTCTCTGCTACATGGTGAGAATTCTAATCAAATCACTCTCGAATCTAAAAATGTTATTTTCAAACAGGTAATATATCTTATTTGTAAAGAAAATGTTCCTTTTTTAAGTTTTTTGTAACATGATGTTATTGACAAGCATATGTC
Source organism: Andricus curvator (assembly GCA_932195095.1). Classification (NCBI taxonomy): domain Eukaryota; kingdom Metazoa; phylum Arthropoda; class Insecta; order Hymenoptera; family Cynipidae; genus Andricus; species Andricus curvator. The sequence continues at coordinate 79,078 of CAKNYM010045638.1, read as the reverse complement.
TGAACATTTTTGAAGTCATTTTTTCACTGATTTACTATTCAGAAAAATAACATTTCTCGATACTTTTGAAAACATAATTTTAACATATATTTTTGTTGGTTTTTCTTTTCAGACTGATACCTGTTATTTACGCTGACTGAAGAATAAATATTTCAATAGAAGGAAGCCAACCAAGGTACATATATCAGGTTATTACTAATAAAATGTTAGTATGCACTTTATTCCCTGGATGATGTTACAATATTATACGCTATTATGATTCCACATGATTCGTACTTGCCCTCACTGACTTCTAAAAGTAAAACTACTCCTTAGAATCATTTCTATACATTTAGTGAACCTATAGAAAATGATTTGTTTCAGAGTAACAGCACCGGAAGTCTGAAGACAATCCAAACTGAATGTAAGTTGATATATTTTTTAATTATGGCGCAGAAAGGATGTGATTTATGTACAATGATGCTTCTTTTGATATACGCTATGAATTTCTGTGAAATCAACTGTTTTCTGAGCTTTCCGTTCAATTGTTAAAGTTGGACTTTTATTTTGTAATTGAATGTAATGTCTGCTTCATTATGTTTTCAGAATATTGGATATGGATTTTTATGGCGTATGTCCGGAACTACATTCGATGTAAGTTAAACATTTGAATCACTGCTGCACCAAAAAATTGTTTCCTCTAGCTGAAGATAGGGCTTCTTAATATTGCCAAAATTCTGTTTTATCTAAAATCATTTGACAAATAGCACTTTATTGGGTGATAATTCAGCATTTTATTTAATAATTTGTTTACTTATTCCTTTTGACTCTGTGCTCACGGAATGACTGCGGTTCCTATTTCGGTGGGATAGCATTTTTCGCGGACCAAGGGTAAATGAAGGGCGGATATGCAGTAATTTGTAACCTGAATTTGTTTTTAGTCTCCTGAAAAAGTGGAAATTGCAATCTACTCTTACGATTTTCCATCCTTCAAATAATAGTATCCCCGAGTCTCGAATATACAGAAACCATGTGCATCTTTTTTTAAAGGATTTCTCATGTTTTGTTCTTCTATTCTTTAATACCATTCAAATCTATATCCAGAGTACCGTTCAATGATGTCTTTATGTATTTGCTACTCTTGAGTGCCATGATGTGAACAACATTTCTGAGGACGGTACTCAAATAAAAAAGATATTGCCTTTACGTGCAAGTACTTATGATCACTAGTGTTCTTAACAGAAAATGCACTTTATTTTGAGAACAAGAATGTTATTGTAGTCAATCACTCTCTTTCATAGTTTTCTGTAAATATTCATTGTATTCATTTGAAAGCACACTGTAAAAAATGCTGCCGGAGCTTCAAAGATAAATTTACAATTGACTGTAATTACTACGTCTCAAATGGTAAAATCCGATTGCGGTCGGTAAACCCGCATTCTGAACGACGTGGATTTACGGTCGGACGTAATAATGCATAGTTACACGTTGTGAAGTTACGTACGGTTTGTCAAATTACGTCGTCCCGCGATGGAAGTGTTTCGATATCCCACGTCGTAAATCCGCATCGTTCGAGAACGTGATTTTACCGGCAGCTATATGATTTTGCAATTTGAGGCGTAGTGAGTTGAGTCTATCGTAATTTCACTCTTAAAGTTCCGGCAGCTTTTTTACAGTGCAGCAACGATTTCTATAACTATCCTATTGTAATATAATTCAACATGCAAAGGATATGGACTGCTCTTCTTTAAAAATCTGTGAACCCTTATTGCTACTAATCATAATGTAAATATGTTATCTGCGTTAATAAAAACGCAGCTCACGATAAGTGTCCATATTGACGTTATTCGCTATTATTGCGAAAAAGGACGTAAAAATATGGGCTATGCACAGTTGCATTGTTATTCACGACGGTAGTGAATAACGTCAATATTGACACCAATCGTGTGTGGAGTTTTTATTAACGAAGAGATGGCGATTGGGTCTGGTCCTAAATTTTTATAACTTTTTTCATAATCACCCACAAAATAAATAAAAATTTAGAACCAGGCTCATGTTTCTTGGGGTATCATATTTAGTTTCCCAAATTTTCAACTTGATATCACGTTTCGTGTGAACGTAAGTTGGGTTTGAAAAAGATGTGAAATTTTTTTTTGAGATTACGCTCACATGGCCTTAAATCAAGTATTTTGTGTTTAAAAGTACCTTATTAGGTATTTAACGTTATCAATTTAATGGTGATATAATTAATTACTAATAACTGGCATTTGAAGTTATGATTTCTGGATACTCTAAATGTTCGGCGACAAATCGCATAAGTTGCTTCTTTCCACTTTTTCATTATGGTTTATGTTGTATAAAATTAGTATTTACTTTTTTAAATCACTCGTAGTTCTAAAATCGAGAACATCTCGTACTTCTAAAATTTATACTCCATTTCCAAGTTTATACTAAAAAGAATTTACTATTGATTATTTAATATCATAAACTCTACAGTAACCGGAAATTTTTTTCTGACGTTCTACGAAACTTTTATTTTTATTAGTAAGGCCTTGGTTTATTGAAATTAGTGTTTATTCGCAAATCGGGTTTTGCACGGCCTGAAGTTGTCAGATCTAAAACTGTTTTTCAAACGTCTCAAAACTTTTTTCCTTTAATTTTTGTGTGGATCATACCAATTCCACGCGAGATGAGATATCAAACTGAAAGTTTGAGGAAATATCGAAAAGAAACAAGTAACGTTTATATACTAATAATTTTTTACTACTACAAAAAAAATTTCTAAAAAAAAGTGGTTGTAATTGTAAAAATGTATTAGTGCACATAAACGTTCCTTAGTGACTTTTCTTTATTTTTCCAAACATTCAGTTTGATATCTCGTGTGGAATCAGTGCTCCCAACGATGGCCCGGTGCACTACTATCTACCAGTGGATACAGAGGGTCAAGAGACAGTGTGGCATCCTGGCCGGAGGCCGCCATTTTAAGCACTGGTTATATGTTGTATAGTGCATATATCTATAGTATATGTATAAGAAAACTGAGCCAATCAGTGAGAGGCACACTAGGTTGCCACACTGTCGCTGGACTTCATGCATGCGCAGTACTGCTCTTGGCCCTCGTTGGGAGCACTGGAATTATGCCCTCCAAATGAAAATAGCCGTAACTGCAGTTCGGATAAGTCATCTGTCACTTTTACGAAGCTTTAAAATGGGATTCAAATAGCCTTAAATCTCTTCGTTTTTATGTACATCCATTATGTATATCGTATTACAAAATAGATTTTCAATGTCGATAAATTCGGTAAAGTAGGAATCAGATGAGTGTCACATGCCCTTAAATGAACTACACTTCTAATGATGATCCCAATTCTTGATAGGAATTGCCGGCTGACACATAAATGAAGCCAATATATGAGTCTGAATACCCTATCCATATGACGATCTCATTTTTTTTCGTAAGTTCTTTTAAACAGAAATATTTTTTAATTGTTCAAGGTTTGGTGGACAACCATCAACTGGGCACCGATGGGATTAAATAATCGCATTCAACAATATTTCGCTTTCATTTTCTGCATACAAGATTCCCCGAATGTGTTACATGCAAAGCTTAGAATGTTCTACAAGTAGTTGTCATAGCCTTCGAAATGTTCATAAAAATGGAGAAAAAACTTCTCTCTCTCTGATGAGGGTATCTCGAACTTTCCATGCTTTTGAAGTAACTGCGTTATTTTAGTAGAAACTAAGTCATAGAAATTAGAATAATTAATTATTGATTACATGTAAAATAAAAGTTTTCGATTATCAAAATTATTTTAATCTAAAAGTTCTGTAGCCTCTCCCTACAATTCTATAATCATAAGCACTTCAAAAACACTGTTACAATATTACATTATAATATCCTTCAGCTCATTTAGTCTACTTTTTGTAAAAAGATTTCTTTTTTAATTTTAAGCGAACTGAGAGAAAAATCAAGCTTTGAATCTATGGAAATATCCCATGCTTTAAAAGCTTGAAAACCCCATCCGTTTAAAGGGGGGAATAATGTTTCTGAAGCGTGCAAAGTATCCATCACTGAGTAATAATAAGGAGACCGATCTCTGTACATTCGTTTTGACTGCGGTGACTGTAAATTTATTGCCGAGCTTAGACGTTTCTAATCAGCACATTATGGCCATTTCGTCATGCGCACTGTGATCTGCTATCTCATTTTCTCCCGCGAGGTGTGTGCGAGTGAGCGCCAGTCCATGACAACCACTCCGTGATGACAACAGCGACAGCAAATTGAGGTTATATCAATGTTTTGCAACTTATGGCAAAATAAGTTGAACAATTATTCATGTAGAAAAAATTCGAGTAAGTTGAGATATTTCAAAGTTTCGAAAAGATTAACAAATAATTGAAAACTAAAAGATTTAAAAAAATGTAAACCAAAGTCACTTTGGAACAAAAAATTTAGGGACTTTTTAAGCATTTGCAAAACTTTCACAAGAACGAAAAAAGTTATTAAGATTCCTAGAAAAATTGAAAATAATTTTTTATTTTGAAAAAAAATTTTAAGAGAATATTTATAAAGATATCGAAAGATTTTCCGAATTGTACAAAAAATAATCTGAAAGATTTTAAGGCAATTTTGTTTATTTTGCAGGATTAATTGAAAGTTTCAGAAATAATCTGAATCACAATTGAACAATTATTAATTTATAACTACTTAAAATGAAAATAATTTAACTTCTAATTTTAAAAGTGTTCAATTAAATATTAATAATATTTACGGGAACGTAACCTCAGTTTTCAGTTGTCATCAAACACGGCGCTCACTCGCACACTTCTCGCGGGAGAAAAAGAGATAGCAGATCACAGTGCGCATGACCAAATGGCCATAATGTGCTGATTAGAAACGTCTGAGCAAAGATATTTTACCTAGATGCGGCAAGGGTCAGGAGTGGGGACTCCGAAAACATATAGCTAACTATTTTTCGCCTATATCGAGGTGCTGCCCTCTACAACTTTTCGTTGTTTCCATAGCAACCGCGTCAAAGCGCGTGAATGAGTCACCGTCAATGATGAGAATGAGTGAGCCCACGAATATCCAGGAAGTACTATGACTTGAATTATGTACTTCGTGAGTGAGCAGAAGATTTAGAGGATCAATAGATACAAATAAATGGAATTTTATACTGCAGTAAAATATTAAATTTACGTAGATCATATATAGATTATTTACCAGAAATGTTTAATTTAATTTTAATTACATTTGAAGCGTAATTTTTGCAATTGAATGGTGTCGCGGCAAAAGCATGAAGATCCATCGAGATAAATTTTTCAGGAGAGAGAAAAAACCTTCTCAAAAATTGAATTCTTAAAAAAAAATGAGAAAGTACATTCGAGATTTGATCGAGCTCTACAGATCTCAATAAACAAAATTGTAAAAAAGTTAATACTTTTCGAGATACATAGCGTCAAATGTCGGCTACGGTCAAAACCGTGTAAGTCCATCGGAATTTTAATTTTTTATTACATTCTCATTCTAATGAGAAGGTATTGGTTTTATGTAAAATTTGACATAGTCGGTTTTCATCAAATCTCCACGTTTTGAGACATCCTGAGTCAGAAAAAACGATTTTTACGAAGGTGTCTGTCTGTCTGTAGTCTGTCTGTATGTCTGTCTGTCTGTCTGTCTGTAGCCACGATAACTTTCGAAAAAATGATCAGATTTGATTGAGCTTTGGCACACTTTTTTATGGCCGAAAAACAGAGAACGAGTTCGTTAACCAGCTATTTTGGATGAAAATCCAAAAAGTGAGCACATTTTGAAAATTTTTGAGACCACTTTTTTGGAAGATTTGAAAATTCTATGTACGGTTATTAGTAGTACGCAAAATGACGAACAAAATATTCTTATGACTTTTCGTGATAAAAAAAAAATTACTGGAGTTATAGCATTTTCAAAATTCCAAAAAACAAACGAAAATGATCATTTTAAGCCGAAAAACGCACGATATTAAAAAAAATTCAAGAGGAGAAAAACGTTGATTCCTGAACACCCTATAATATTTTCATGACAACTTTTTGAATTTTTCGAAAAATAAAAAATTCAAATTTTGATCGCACAAAAAATTAATGAAAAATCAAAATAGCCATTTTGCTGTAAAACTATGCAAGATACCAGAAAAGGTCATCTTACCAAAATTGTGCACCTAAAAAAGATCCACAAATTTCTTATCATTCACTTCTTGATATGACGCGTAGTTTTTGTTTTATTCGTAAAAAACAGCATTGAAAATAGAAAAATCAAATTTTCAGACGAATATTACCAGCTACGAAAAAATGACCGAAACAAAATTTGTTCATCCAAGGAAGAGGTACAAATTTATTGTGACTCATGTTTCGATAGGATGCGTGGTTTTTGTTTTATTCGTGAAAATAACATTGACAGTAAAAAAAATCAAATTTTTGAAAAAACAATGCAAGGTACGAAAACATATAAATGAACAAAAATTGTGCATTCAAAAAAGACTTACACACCCGTAATCAATTTTTGTGGTAAGAATATATTCAAAATGAAAAAATTAACTTTTTTGATAAACGGCACAAGCTAAAATAAAATGTTAACTAATAAAATTTGTCGCCTGAATTATATCATTACTTTTCATTTGAAATCAAATACAAATTTAGTAATTTGTATATGAAGAACATATAACACGAAGCACAAAGTGCGCGCTCAGTGTATTTACCAAATCGCACGCCGTAAGTGCGCTCAAACTTTTTTGTTTCTATCATACGGTTTAAATTATTTTCAAATCAAATATCGAGCGCGAAGCGCGAGTGTCTGGATGAGAATGTGTTCCTTAAGGTCGATAGAACCTTGAGTAAATAAAGTTCCTTTTCAGTCTAAAATAAAAGCAAATTTAACAATCACTTAATATGTAGAGGTTTTGATAATTTTATAATATTTGCAAACAAACTTTTTCTTTTCATCGAAGTCGAACACGAAGTTCAAAAATCTAGAGGAGCCTAGCGTAAAGCGCGATGCAAATACGCCCGAGCGCGTAGCGCGAGGTGAATACATAATCGAGCGCGAAGCGCGAGATAAATATATGATCGAGCGCGAGGCGCGAGATCCAACAGTCGCGCGCTCAAACTTGCGAGCGAAGCGCGCCATGAGAATGTGCCCGCGAGGCGGGCAGATTTTTTTTGTTTTTTTTTTAGGCCGAATTTCTAATAGCATGAAAACTAATAGAAGACTTTTCATGAAAAAAATTTATTTTTAAAATGTTTAAACAATGTTTGTATAAACAAATTGTTTAACAAGCGAAATTCGGAAAAAATAATAGTGCCATTCGATTCTACGGAAGAAATTACATCAATTATATATGAATTTCGCAATTTTTTTATGGACCCGATTGGTGACGAAGTATAAATAAACAATTAAATGTTATAGAATTTGTATTTATACTGCATAACAAGTTGGGTGGAAAAAAAATTGTCCAATACATGGACTTTATATAATTTTTTCCGCAGAATCGAATGGCGCTATTATTTTTTCAGTGTCTCGCATTTTTAAACAATTTGTTTAAACAAAAATTGTTTAAACAATTTCAAAGTTCAAATTTTTTTCATCAAAATGTGCGGTGGAATTTTAGAGAATTTCTAAGCCAATAAAACGTGTTTTGAAAAAAGTGGCACTTACACGGTTATGCCGTGACACCCTTCAATAGTGCATAATTGGAAGTCTTGTAATTTAAATGAAAAAAAAACGACTTCCGAATTGAAACCTTTTTAAATTTGAATTTTTTATTTTGAACTGTTTCACATTAAGGGAATAACCGAAAATACCGAATAGATAAACTGACGAAGAATAGAAATATCGAATTATAAATTCTTAAATTTTTAAATTTCCAGAATCCAAAATTGAATTATATAATTTTCAATTTATATAATAAACGAATTATAAAAGTAACAAATTATTAAATTTCCTAAATGATTAAGATTCAGAAATCAAAATCTTTGAAGTATCTAGCACATCGGGATTGATAAAATAAGTTATAATTATTTTTAATATTTAATCATTATTTTACTAATTATTGAAATTTAAATTTCGCGAATTAAAAAATTTAAATTAGTTTAATATTTCGTTAATTGAATTATTTTTGAAATTATAGAATTCGATAAATTTGGATTTCTGTAATATTAAAAATCGGGCATTTATTATTCGGTACTTTTATTTTTCATCAATTTTTCTATTTAAAATTTATTTTTTCTTATATTATTTACGTGCTTTAATATTTTACTGCAAATTAAAATTTTATTTCTTTGGTTTAACTTTAAATAAAATTCATAAAAATCGTGGGAAATTCTTTTAAATATTTAAACAGTACTTGCTGAAATCTAAGAGTTTCGTTTCAGAGAGCAAAAGTTCAAAATTAAAATTAAAAATTATTTACAAATTAATTTTCCAACCAAAAAAAATTGAAAAGAGTATTTAATAATTATTTTTGTCCAAATTTAGTATTTTTTTTAATTTTTTAATTTTTCTTCGTAAAAAGTCACCCTAAGAAAAAAATTGCCGGCTGTTCAACTTTTCAATGTTCAAAACTTTTAATTTAAAGTATTTTCTAACCAAACTGAAATTCTTTAATATAGAATTACAAATAGACATGTCTATTTGTACAATTTTAAATAGAATATTCAAGGAAACGTCATAAGAAGTAAAAATGGAATTAAAGTGAAGGGAATCAAAAGTCAAAATTAAATTTTTACTAATGCAACATTTTAGTTTTGAATACAAAACTTTATTATGAAATCGCTGAATAATTTAATTACAATTGTAATAACAAATTATAGAATGTATTGTAAATAATTATGTAAGTAAGTAAACTCGCGCAAGAAAAATCGATTACCAGAAAAAAAGAAGAAAGTTTAGAAATTAAAAATAAAATTTCAATACGTACCTGCTTCAAAAAATACTTTTTTCTTAAACATCTCCACTAACGTTGTAATTTTTTCTTCCCAATAATCTTTGAAAACCTTTATAAGGATTTGTGCGAAAACTAACGATAAATCCTAATTTATTAAATTAATTATTTATGTAGGGACTGATAAAAAGTGAAGAGATAATAAATACACAAATTAATGGGTTCCGAAAATATAATTTCATGAATTATGAAATCTCTGAATTTTAAAATGACAGGATTTTAAATTTACCGCAAAACTAAAAATCTCAATAATATCCAAAATTAAAATTTACGGAACTATATAATTGTCCAATTATTAAATTCTTCACATTTTTTTAATTCCCGAAATTTAATATTGACAAAAATAAATAATTATTATTTAATATTTCTTTAATAACTAATTGTTTATTTTCGTCAAATCTTAAATTTCGAAAATTTGCAAATTGTATGGGAATTTAATATTTCGTTAATTGCATAATTAAAAATGGTATAATTCAAAAATTATGTAATTCGTTAAATTATAATTTCGGATATTTTTAAATTGGGGATTTTTATTTTTCGACAATTAAAAATCTTGTATCGTTATATTAAAGCCCTAAAATTTTATTATTCGTCACTTTGTATTTTCGAAATTTGTTACGTTCATTTGTGTACTCGGCATCTAATTTTGAATTATTTTTTATTATTCATCATACTTTTTATACTAATTATAATTCTAATATTTAATGAGAAAAATGAAAAGATGTGCAAGTTATTGTCCAATGGTAAAATTTTCCTATCATTTATAGGTTTGTAATTACTAAAATGCTGAATTCATTATTATATTCAATGACTTCTTAATTTTTTATTACGTCCTATATTATAGGATATTTTTTTCTTTTTCAGTCATAAGAGTAAATTATGTGTACTAAAAATATTTCAAAATAGGAAAAAGTCCCTTTCAGTCCTTTAATATACATAAATAATTCATAATAATGCAAAATTTTTAAATTCCCGCTCGACTATTATTGCGCCGCCTTGCGGTATGTGGTCGAAACAATCCCTTTAAACGAAGCGGCAATGCCGAATTTAGCCGAAAAGTACCGAATAAAGCCGAAGCCACAAAAGTGACGGTAGCGCCGCCCTCGTGACATGTGGCCTAACTAGACCCTTGCCGCATCTAGGTAAAATATCTTTGGTCTGAGCTCGGCAATAAATGTACACTTGCCGCAGTCAAAACTGGAGGCGCTTTGTACAGCATGATCGGTCTCCTTATTATTACTCCGTGGTATCTATGCTCGAAACGCAAGGCGTTCATGCTTTTTTAGTAAGAACCTCATACTCTACACCAGACCAGAGATAAGGTGGGAGATTGCCGATCCCATACATTCAATTTCGAGTGATGTTCCGCAGCGCCCTCAATGGAACTAACCAGTTTACGAACTAAAATAGAAAATAGACGCTCCTACACTGTAAAAAATGTCCTCGAAATTTTACATATTCTGTCGCGGTAAAGTTGCACTGATGCATAAAATACGCCGCGGCAGCACATGTTATTTCACATTAGTTACTGAAAATTACACCGTCGGTCGTAGGAAATAAAAGGACCCTGCACTAGCGCGTGGTAATTTTCTGCCAACTGTCGTTGTAATCTTACGGACTAAAGTAGCAGGATTCCACGGTACCGAACTGAATATTACAATGTGTTGGTAATTTTACGTTTGGAATTATGTGATTTTACATTTGATGTTAACAAGTGTTGTAATAATAAAATGTATTATTGTAGATAACAATGAATCAATCCAATGATCCAATGTAGCTTCAAACTTAATCGGTTATTCGCTATGCGTGTCAAAGCGTGTCAACAAATTGTCCTTGTTTCTGTTTCTACAGAGATAGAGATATATATTAAGTGAATTTGAATAAACTCGCGTGGAAAAAGTTTGAAGCGTCTCGGCGTTCTTGTAGAAACATAACCTATTTTTTAAGATTATTTTTTGTTTAGAACTGACAGTAAGGCTTTCAGGTAAACGTCTAATTGCGCCTTTTTATTTCGACTCAACGGAAATTTTTTATTTAACAACAAACTTACAACTTTTTGTTGCTAAACTTTTCCGTGATACCATTCCTTCTAAGACTTTGAAATTCATTAAAAAAGGTCATAAATCAATGTAATAACTAAATAAAAATAATTTTTACTTGGTTAGAGTAACAACAATTTTTTTAATAATGTTATAAACAAATTGATTAACAAAGGTCATTTTTTCGTGATTCGCAATACTTAGCTAATTTTGACCCATAGCTTTTGTATAAAGTATCTCAGATAATGATGTGCGCTTACAATAAGTTAGGAATAGCTAATGATTGCCAATTATTTAAACAATTTTTATAAACGAATGCACAATTTTAACATTTTTGTATGAGAAGGCCTGATTTTTTTGCGGAATCAACTCAAAATGTTTTGCCTAAGACTCCTTGCTGTAATATTTTTCATAGTCACCAAAAAGTGTTAATTATTTAAAAAATTTTTATAGACAAATGCACATTTTGACCATTTTTTTCATTAATAGGCTTGATTTTTTTCGGAATTAATTCGAAATATCTGGAAAAAGATTCTATGCTATCATATTTGTAATAGTGACGGAAAATGAAAATGATTTAAACGATTTTTATAAACGAATGCATATTTTGACCATTTTTACATGAATGCTGTCATATAGCAGGTCACTATAAAAAATATGACAGCAAGGATTTTTTTGCAAGACATTTCGCATTGATTCCAAAAAAAAAAAAAATCAAACATTCATGAAAAAATGGTCAAAGTTTGAATTTGTTTATAAAAATCGTTTAAATAATCATTGTAATCGTTGTGAATCACAAAAAAATTACTTTTGTTAATTAATTTGTTTATAACAATATTTAAAAAAATTTTGTTGCCAGTCGATTTTTGTCCAAAATATGTGCTTTTTCTCCCACTGTGCGCTAGCTTGAATTCCTTCATTTTTTTTAATGACTGGGAAGAAAATCATTTTCCACTGTAAGTGTATTCAACTGATCAGCATCAGTTCTGGGCCAGACGAAACCATCCAGACCAGACCATCCAGCCCGAACTTAGACCTTTTATTGTTCTTGGATGGCTAAACGGCGCCAGGCCTGGGCCAGACCAGACCTTCCAAACTAGACGGTATACATAAAGTCAGACCTGAACCAGATGAGATCTTCCAGAGTAGTCAGTCTAGATAAAACCAGACCTGACACCAGACTGCCGTGACGTTTTTCCATATGGGAAAGATTATCAAATTTATTTGTATGAATTCTCAATTCGACAGAGCATTTTCAATATGCAAACAACTTTGGTACTATATTTTACATACAAAAAACAGTTTGTGATTGATGGTTTTCTGATATTTTAAGTTCTATTAACATAAATATAAAGGTTATGCAAATTTTGCTACTTATTAGTCAGACCTAAAAAAAGAGTCGCTTTAAACAAATTTTAGATCGAAGTGCATGTGTGTGGAGGTTGCACATCAACCGAAATCGGGGCAGCACTAGCATTAACTGAAATCACAGAATCTTGAAAATGTGCGGCGATCCTGTTATTATTATCTCAAACGAACATTAAGATGGCGTTGAAAAGTGGGACTTGAACAGAAACATAACGATGCTTATGTGGTGACTTTGAATGTTGCTTGTTCATGAAATCACCCATGATGAGCACAAATCGGAGGACCTCGGTTATGAGCTGTAATCGTACGAGCATGAATTTGAGCTGGAAACGGCACAGCATCAGCATTAGCTGGAATCACAGAGTCGCGAGAAGGTGCTGAGTTTACGCCATCATTAACTTGATATGCATCACGATGGCGCTTATCAGTGGGGCTATCTTATAAGAGTTAGAATCAAGACAGCATACGCATTAGGCTGGAATCAAGGGATCTTAAAAATATGCTGCGATTGCGTCAACCTTAACTTGACCTAGCATCGAGATGGCGTCCAGCAGTAGGGCTTCAACAGAAGCATAACGAAGATGATGTGGTGACTGTCAATGTTGCCCGATCATGAAATTGCACATGATGAGCACGAATCAGACCTCGGTCATGTGCTAAAATCGGACCGGCATGAATTAGAGCTGGAGTCACAGAATCTTGAAAAGGTTCTGGGATTACATAATGATTAACTTGATCTAGGGATGGAATAGCGCCTCATAGGGGGGACCTGCACAGGAGTCAGAACCTAGGCAGCATGATCATTAGGCTAGAATCAAAGAATCTTGAAAATGTGCTGGGAGCGCGTCATCATAACTTTGACCTAGCATAGAGATGGCGTCTGATAGTGGCGCTTAAGCAGAAGCATGGCAATGCATATGTGGCGACTATAATCTTGCCTGCTTATGAAATTGCTCATGATAAGCATAAATTGGGGGACCTCGGTTATGCGCTAGAATCGGACACCATGAATTAGAGCTGGAATCGAGACAGCATAAACGTTTACTGGAATCACAGAATCTTGAAAAGGCGCTGAGATTACGTCGTGATTAACTTTATATGCTTTAGGATAGCGCCTAACAGTGGGGCTCTTGCAAAAGTTAGAATCTAGACAGCCTAAGCATTAAGCTGGAATTAAAGGATCTTGAAAATGTGCTAGGATCATTACCATTAACATGAGCTTTAATCGAGATAGCGACTAAGAGTGGTGCTTGGACAGAACCAAAAAGATGGATTATGTGGTGATTGAATGTTGCCTGTTCATGAAATTGCGCATGATGAGCAAGAATCGGACCACAGTCATGTGCTGGAATTGGACCAGCATGAATTAGAGCTGGAATCGGGACAGCTGGAGTAACAGAATCTTGAGAATATTCTAGGATCAAGTAATGATTAACTTGACACAGCATCGGGATAGCGCTCAACAGGGGGCCTGTACAGAAGTTAAAACCTAGACAGCATAAACATCAAGCTATTACGTCATGATTACATTGATATTCATCGGGATAGAGCCTAACAGTAGGGCGTGTACAAGCGCTTGAATCTAGACAGCATATACATAAAGCTGAAATCGAAGGGTCTTGAAAATGTGCTACGACCGCTTTATCATAAGCTTGGCCTGGCATTGATACGGCATCTAATAGTGGGACTTGAAAAGAAGCATGATGATGATTTTGTGGCAACTGTGAATGTTGTTAGTTAATGGAATTGCCTATGATGAGCACGAATCAGAGGTCCTCGGTCATGAGCTGGAAACGGACCAGCATGAAGTATAGCTGCAATCGGGGCAGCATAAGCATTAGCTGGAATTACAGAAACTTTAAATGGTGCTGGGATTACGGCAGGATTAACTTGACCTAGTATCAGGATAGCGCCTAACAGTGAGGCACGTACAAGATTTAGAATCTACACCCTGGCTATACGCTACTTTTGCTGAAGATTAATCATATACGTACATGCGTTCGCTTTTGAGCCAAGACTGTTAGAAATTGGAATGCTTCTCGTAGATCTCTCGGGACAGCTTTGAAGGTTGTATCGACATCAATAGCTCTAGTTCCGTTTTTGCGTCCAGGAAAACAACAGAATAATATCCGCCATCGTGCTGCACATGAATCAATTCCAGGTAACAATTTTCATGGTTCCTTCGCAAGCCGACATAGTGATCACGCACAAGCTTTGTTGCATAATGAAGCAAGCTTCCAAACACGGGAAACCTGTATTGTGATCTTCAATTGTACATTGCCGGTCTGGCCCTAACGAAGGTATAATATGTTGAAGCCTCCACAAATCTAGGATCGTGAGTATTTAATATTTTAGATTATGTATAAATGATCAATTATATTCATTTTTTAATGAAGTATGATTATCAATTATGGGAGACATTTGTGATTGTTTGTTGTAAAAAGGGCCTTACTCTGGTCGCACCGTGTCACAGATTTCACGAAAATCCCCTCTATTTGTCATGACGGCATGACGGAGAGCATTACGAAAATCTTCGATGTCTTTTGCAAGTTGATAATTGCCGTGAGTGCGAATTATTCCTGGATGAAAGTAATAATCGTCCAGAATCATTCCTGTTCCTATGCAGCTACGCGTGTTTTTCCACTTGCAAACAATATATCTATTTCGGATTGAAAAAAAAATATATATTTCATCATTGGTTAGATTTGGATTATTAAAAAAAAAAGCTATCCGGCTGCTAAAACGTGACGTTATATGTCCATGTTCCCTCATAATAAAACTGATGATTTTTGTTATGTAGTAATAATTACATAATGTAAGAGATATGTAAGTGCTATAGGTTGAGCTTCAGAAATGTTTAGCATGGTGTAGAGAAAAAGATTAGAAATAAATATCAGATATACAATCACGCCTCCTCAGAACCAAGTTTGACTTCAAAGAGCAGGCTAAAGTTTTTACCCTGGAAATTATGTTTTGGGGATGCCTCCTGAGTATTTTTACCGAATATGAAAAAAATCGTCGGGCCCGGTTTTTATTTAACTCGATATTTGTTGTTTTCTGATCAATTTGTGTCATTCTTTTCGAAACCAACAAGTAATGAGTAATGTTTTCTCTTGGCTTCAGTTTCCTGTACCGATAGTAGAGTTACGGTTTTTTTTTTGGTGCTGTAGTTTTTTGGCTATTAAGGAAGGGAAAGAGAAGTGAGCGTGGTGAAATTGTGGTGAGTAGATAAGGTAGGGGTGAGAGGCTGAGTGAGATTGAAGGGTGTGGATGAAAGGTCGAATGTAGTTGCAAAAGTGAAGGATAAGGGCTGATTCTGAGGTTAGATTGGAATTTGCGTTGTGAAGGTTTAGGCGGGGAGAAAGTGACGTGGATGGATGCCTGTAATACGGAGTCCAGACAGAGGGCGGCAGATGAGCCTTGCAAGCAAGAATAGCGGGTCGAGAGAGGACATGCGGGAAGGCGGGCATCGAGGCGAGCTGTGAAAGTAGTGGTGACGAGCGATACGAGACGCCGGTTAGGAGTGCGGAAACCGTGACAACCACAGCAGGTCGTGAGTCGGGTAATAGGCGAGGTAGACCCACGAACTTGCAAAAACTCAACAAAAAAGCACAGCGCTCACATAGTGTCGGATCCATCAGGTTTCTGGACGATTGTCGAAAACGGGTGAGTGCGGCAAGCAGCGAGGGAATGGTTAGTGGAGGGAAAAAATCAGCAGAGGATAAGAGGAAAAGGGAAGAGGGGAATGAAGATTTAGAAGGGGGTGAAAATAGTAAGAAAAGGATAAAAAGAAAATTGCCGGAAAGAAAGATGGGTGAGGGGAGTATGCTGACGAAGATTCAGCGTAATAATTATGAGTGAAACTTGAACGGATGAGAGAGATTGGAAGGGCATAGAAAGATTGTTACCGAAAGCATATGTGTGGAAGATGCAAGCAGCGAGAAAGGATCACGTGCAAGGGAGAGGAATGGGTGGCATGGTGGTAGGGGGTAAGAAAAGAAGTGGGGGTAGAGGAAGAAAAGGGAGAGTTTATGGAAGAAGAGGACGGAATAATAGTGAGAGGAATAAATGTAGGAAAAGTCGTTGTGGATGTTGTATGCGTGCATAGGAGAAGAGGAGAAGAGGGAGGATGGAGAAAAATAAGGAAATGGACAGAGTAAAAGGAGAAGGGGTTGGTGCTGATAGGGGAGACCTGAATGCGTGTACTGAGGAACAAAGGGGAGAAGTGTGGGATATAGAAAAGGAGGGCTTCATAAGAAACTCGAAACGCAAGGAAACTGATCGGGAGGGTAGGAGGCTATTGGAATTGTTGAGAGAGGTTTGATGGTTTATTTGTAACGGCAATACCAGAGGGGAGGATGAAGGGGAATTTACATACGCGGGTATAGAGGACACCCTAATAGAATACATTCTGGCAGAAGAAAGAATGAGGAAGCTGATGGTTAGAATGGAAGTGGGCAATGAGATAGGTTCAGAGCACTTTTCGGTGATCGCGGCATTAAAACGTGAAGATCCAAAACGCGGTAGTGGAGAGGAAGAAAGGAAGGGGAAAAGGAAATTAAAAATGAGCAGGTGTGGGGAGGAAAAGTTAAGAGATTTTAGAGAAAAAATAGAAAACGAGGATATAGGGAGTATGGAAGAGGAAGGAGTAGACACTCTGCTAGAAAAACTTTGAGGAGTGATTCATAAGGTAAGAAAAGAGATGAAACCGAGAGAAGAAGGAGAGAATGTAAGAAAATAGAGGAAAGGGGAAATTGAAAACGGGGAATTCAACAGGAAAAAGATAAAGCACGAAAGAATGATAAGGGAAAAAAGACAGAAGGAAAAAGAAAGATACATTGAAGAGGTAGAGAAAGGGGTAAAGGAAGGAAGGGAGTTGGAAGTGATAAATAAGGAAATAGGGGGAAGGAAGGTCATAAATGAAGAAATCGATCATGTCGGTGGGATACAAAATTTACACGAAAGTACTTAGAAGGAGGTTGGAAAGACAGATGGAAGAAAAGGGAAGTATACCACACAACTAAACGAGTTTCAGGAAAGGGATGGGGACCACAGACAACATCTACGTGCTCAACTATTTAATCAATAGGAACCTAGGGCGTCAAAAAGGGAAATTAGTCGCACTGTGGTAGAGCTGGCTGAGGAGTTTGGCTACCTCGGATTTTTGTTTGAAACGAGAGGAGGAAGCGAGCTGCAGTTGAGAGAGACAATGGTCAGCGTTAAGCTATGGAGTCGAAATTTGAGGTTGGAAAAAGCATAAGAGAGTGGAAAGTCTGCATGAGAGATTATTGAGATGAGTCATGGGGGTGAGTTGGAGCTGCCCAGGTAATATGCTGAGGGAAGAAATAGAACGAGGAAAAATTATTGTCAGGCAACTGAAAAGAGCCTGAGAGAAACTAAGAAGGGGAGAGGGAAGCAGAATTGCACAAGCGTGTGCACGGGAGGTTATGGATAAAGAGAGGAGGGGTAACGTGGGACGTTCGAAATGGGAAAAGGAAAGATATGAAATGAGATTTCAATGTGGTATGTAAGTGAGAGGTAGAGAGTGACAGAAAATAGAGGCAGAAGTGACGGCAAAGAAAGGAGAGGAAAGGTGGAAGAAAATCGTGAAGACAAGGTAAAACAGCTGGTATCGAATGTTTAAGATGCAGGAGGAACCAGAGTACCTGTGAAAGATCAAAAAAGAGAGAAAATGGAATAGAGTCGTGAGATTCAGAATGGGAGAGGGAGTAAAAGTATGCAGGTATTGGATGAATGAAGAAGAGAATCTGTGTAGAGTATGTGTATGTAGGTATGAGCAGGAAACATGGTTGCATGTCCTAGAGAGATGTATAGGTGATGAAGAAGTAGGGGAAAGCGTGGAAGCGAGAGTGAAGTGGATTTTGAATCGAAATGATCAGGGAGAAGAATTGATGAAGAAACTGGAAAATATGAGAGAGAGAGTGCTGGTGGTACAGGGTAGAAAAAAAGCCAAAAAATGACCCCTAAAGAAGAATTAAAAAGTAGTGTTGCGGAATAGAATCCAATTGATATTGATAATGGTAAGAAGAAACGGAAGCCCAGGGCAAGGTCGCAAGCGCTTAGAAGTAAGAATAGTAATTAAAATGATATGTACCAAATAGATGGTAAGATAGTATATAAGTAATGGTTATGTAACGACTCTCAAACCCGTAAAAGGGAGAGAGTATAAACAAATAAAGAAGAAGTAATGCTTTCTCTGATAAAAACCTTTAATTTTGCGTCCAAAAAAAGTTTTCACGTTATAAATATTGATTGTTTTTCTCCTCCTTTTTGGATTTTTAAAATTGTGTAAAAGAAATCAGTTTTTGTTCAATTCTACGTTTTCGGTGCATTTTTTGTAAAACTTCTGATAAACAAAAAAAAGTTCACGAATTTCCGAACAATTAAAAAAAAATGTTCTAGCAAAAATATATCTGAATAGGTCCTTTTGTGGAACTTTATTATAGATCACATTTTTAATTTAGAACTTATATTTTGTATGTACTGTATTAGTACTTCTCACTACACGGAAAAAATGTATCCGTGAAGATGTCACGAACTTGCAGCTAGGTCTCGGATACGAGATAAAAAAATGAAACATTAAATCCTTATTTCTATGAGAAATATATGGATAAATTTCGAAGTTTCTTACGAACAGTTCGAATTTCCTACGAACAGTTCCTGAAAATTTCAGACTGAAATAAAAAGAGGAAAAATTTTATTTGTGCGATTTAATTTTATATTAATTTATAAATTCGCAACTCAGAAGATTCGAACCCTCAAGACTGCTGACTCACCAGTTTCTAAACACATAAACCAGGAGTGCGTAAACACGCGCAGCCATCGAGGCCAAACAAAATAGGTATTATAAAACTTCTAGCCACTCATCCGACGAGCTCGAGGCACACATACGAGCGCACACACGCACCGCGCGTGTGTGCGTGGGCCACGTACAGGGAGACTTAGTTTCGAGTTCCTAGATTTGTCAGGCAAGCTCGTGAGTGCTTTGAGAATCTTTTCCCAATCACTCGTAATATTTTTGTAATTATTCACGTAAAAAAAAAGTGATGAACCGTTTTAGAATTTTCACATCGAGTTCGTCAATCTTTCTCAAAGTTCGTAGGTTATTTACGAAAATACATAAATATCCCATGAATTTTTCTCATATCCGAGACCTAGCTACTAGTTCGTGACTTTTTTACGGATAAATTTTTTCCGTGTATTTTCTTTCACGCTTGTGCTTGGAAAAGAAAATCGCCAGAAGTTAAGGTTTGAAATCGTCATTTAGAGAAAATGTATGGATCTTTTATTGTTACTTTATATATTTCTAATGTCATACAACAAATATAAATAAATACAATGAAAAGAAATGAATAAATACAATAAATGAGTTTTCGCATGATATTCGTGAATGAGAAATTCATTAGATTGTTGCACGGAGTCAAAACAGTTACAATAATTCGATTATTCAATTTGTATGGTAAAAAGAATTCCACAGAAAGCAGCTTGCTATAAGAAACTATAACTGATGTTCTGCAAGAGCTAGAATGAATTCTTTTTCTTAGTTCCGAAGATAATTTAATCTGCTTTAATTTATTTCGAAACAACTTTATTGTAGAATGTATAGGGGACAAGATATTGTTCGAAAAGAGGAAGATTTAATTTTTTGTTTACTGAAAAATCTCTCTAAGACGTCATAACTTCAGAACTATTTACGCTACAGCATTCTTCAAAAACGTAGAATTTAACCAGAACCCATGACTTTTACACATTTTTCAAAATCTAAAAGGGAGGGGAAAGTCAATCAATATTAATCACGTGAGAACTTTTTTTGCAAGGAAAATTAAAGGTTTTTATCAGAGAAAACCTTACTTATGACTTGCTGGTTTCGAAAAAAATCACATAAATTTATCAAAAAACAACAAACATCGAGTTATTTCAAAAGGGGGACTAACGCTTTTTTTCATATTCGGTAAAAATACTCAAGAGGCATCCCAAAAACATAATTATACACACTTTAGCCTCTTCTTTTAAGTGAAACTTGATTTTGAGTTGGCGTGCAATGTTATGAAACTTTTTGCATTAGATGCCATTTTTACACTATAAAAGCCAAGCAAAATGATGATGATATTGTGAAGTGAAATTCCAATTTCTCACCATTATCCCGAAAAAAAAGAACTTAGAATAAAAATGAAATAGCATCATTCCCCCACTCTCGCAAGATAATTTTATCTTCTTTTTTATCAGACACCTTAATTGTCGTTATTTCACCAGAATTATGAAATGAAAAATGATAAGTTTTGACTAAACCACGTATATTTGAACAGAAAATTTTGGTTAAACTAACGAACAGTCAGACTTCTCATTAAAACAACCAGAATTCTCTGTAAGCTCACATTTAATACGACATTCTGCTTTTTATAACCGGAATGTTTTATTGTGTTGACAGTGGATGTATATTCTCTGAGTCCTTCAAGGAGGCGTGATAATCCATCTACGCGAAAAGGTTTCTAAGGAGAATGGCAAAATTGACATAGGGATTATGCTAATAAACACATTGGGCTGACATTACGGAGACATAAGCCTACACTGAAGCTGCTTGCGGATGGATCTAGGGTACATCGAAATCGAAGTTGAAACACGTCCAGGATTGTAGAGAAATATAAAATTAACGAATGAAACTCGTGTAATGCAAGAAAAAAAGTCGGTTCTAGGGTAGTGATCTGGGCTTCTAGGAGGCTATTTTAGTTAGCAGTGCTATGTCTGAAGAACATGTGAGCCTGCGGTCGTTTATTGATTCGATCAATGACCCATTTCAGAGTTACATTTATAATATATGCGTAAGAAGAAAAAAGAAGAAATTGCAAGCGATAAGCTTTAAATTATTTTCTAGGTCAGCCGACTAAAAAATAATAGCACTACAAAAAGAGTGTGATATATGGAAATAACTAATTGCAGTGTTGCAAATAATGACGTCACGATCTCATTTATGTCATTATTTTATTAAATTGTTTTATTTACTCTTTGTTCCCAACAACTTTATTGATGACATAGATAAAGCCACCAATAATTTTGTTGTTGTTGTAAATTCTCTCAGGAACAACATCTTCATCCTCATCTGACTCGTAATAGCCAATCTCGACATGATTTTCTTCTGGATTCAACCAGTGTAGTCGTTCGACATAACCTTCACGACGAGCCCTTCCTCTTTCATATTCTTGCATCGCCCGAAAAACCGGTGGTCCTTGGGGAAAGTAGTTAGGATCTTCAGCCTCATGAAAAGCATCTTAAATTCAAATCGAAGGTATTGAAATATTTCAATGTACAAATATATCCTTCGCTGTGCTGAATTTTAGTCTTCGATTTTTATTCTTGAAACTTTTGCATAAATTGCACTAGAGACAAGTTATTGTCAAGAAACTATTCCTATACACGTTTATAATGAATTTATAAGGATTTAGCTTCATGTCAGAAGGAAAAAATCGACGTCTTTTACATTCTCATCCTAATGAGAAGGTATTGGTGTTATCTAAAATTTGACTTAGTCGGTTTTCATCAATCTTCACGTTTTGAGACCCCCTGAGTCAGAAAAACGATTTTTACGAAGGTGCCTGTCTGTCTGTAGTCTGTACTATCGTGTAGGCACGATAACTTTCGAAAGATTGATCAGATTGGACTGTGCTTTGGCACACTTTTTAAAGGCCTAAAAAGAAAGAACGAGTTCGTTAACCAGCTATTTTGTATAAAAATTCAAAAAGTTAGAGCATTTTCAAAATTTTTGAGACCATTTTTTTCAAGCTTTAAAAATTCTATGTACATATATTCATAGTACTCGGAAACTCAAACAATTGATCCTAATGACTTTTTTCGATAAACAGAACATTATCAGAGTTATAATAGCATCTTCAAAATCCAAAAAAACCAACGAAAATGAACATTTTTAAAGCCAAACAACGGACGATATGAAAAAAAGTCTGGGGAAGAAAAACGTTGCTTTTTGAAAGCCCTATAAGGTTATCATAACAAATTTTTGAATTTTTTCGAAAAATCGAAAATTCAAATTTTGATCGCACAAATAATAATGAAAAATAAAAAATTCCATCTTGCGGTCGAACTATACAAGATACGAAAAAAATGAACAAAAAAATTGTGCACCCAGAAAAGATCTACAAATATGTTATTAATCACTTTTTCATAGGACAGGTAGTTTTTGTTTTATTGGTAAAAAACATTAAAAATAAAAAAATTCAATTTTTGGACAAGCGACACCAGCTATGAAACAAAATAATAAGACAAAAGTTATTCACACAAAAAAGAGCTACAAATTTGTCATTGATCATTTTTTGATATGATGCGAAGTTTTTGTTTTATTCGTAAAAAACAACATTGAAAATAAAAAAATTAAATTTTTGGACAAACGACACAAGCTATGAAAAAAATGCATAGACAAAAGATGTTCTTCCAAAAAAGAGTGATAACTCATCTGAATTTGTCTTCAATAATTTTTTGATAGGACGCGTAGTTTTTGTTTTAATCGTAAAAAATAACATTAAAAATGAAAAAAAAAATTTTGTTGGAAAACGACACAAGATACGAAAAAAAAATTAATAAACAAAAGTTCTTCACCCAAAAAGGATCTACAAATTTGTTATTAATAATTTTGAGATAGGACGAGTAATTTTTCTTTTAATCGTAAAAAATAAGATTAAAAAAAAAATTTTTTTGTTGGAAAAACAACACAAGAGACGAAAAAAATGAAGACCAAAGTTGTTCAACCAAAAAATATCTATAAATTTGTTATTATTATTATTATTATTATTATACCATTAAGCCATTTCCCTTTCGGGGTAGGCGTGACTTGCTCGGTTGGAAAATAGTAGTATGTATGGTGGGTATATAGGTATAAGGTAGATAGGTGTTAGGTACAGATATTTTAGATTGATCTGGAATTCTCGTGTTATTTATTCAAATGACACGTTCCTTCCGCAACACTGCTCCGACCCAGGTTGCTGATCAATCTCTCTAGCGATCACCCCAGGTGAGGAGCCTCACAAAATTGTTATGTGTGGTTCCCCACTTGGGCCCATTTAGTATCCAAGGTCTTTGTTTCAGGCGTCATTCACTCTATTGTTACTCTGTTTACAAACTATTTGTCGCCACACTTTTCTGTCCTGGCATACTACTCTAGCTTCCTTCAGGACCATGCATTTTTTTATGGATGCTCTCGTGTTTCTATGGCTCCTTATGTCTCTTCGGATTAGTGTCTCATTCACAGATTCTAACCATTCTTTTGGCGGTCTACCTCTGGGCATTCTGCCATTTACTTTACCTTTATACACTTGTTTCGTTAGTCGTTCATCTTTCATTCTTTCAACATGTCCGAACCATCTTAACTGATTTCTTTCCCATGTTTCAACTAATGTCTCTTTTGTACCACATTCTTTGAGGATTATCTCATTTTGGACTTTGTCCATCAGTGTTTTTCCGCATATTGTGCGAAGAGGTTTCATGCCAATATATAAGATGTTATGGTGTTGACCAGGGTGTAATATTTATTATTAAAGATGGAAAGTAAAGTTCTGTAGATTACTGGTCATTTATTGTAATCATG
>CAKNYM010045638.1:17106-35306 GCA_932195095.1 Andricus curvator | reverse complement strand
ATGTGTGTGTGTGTGTGTGTGTGTGGGTATATATATATTTTGTCCTTCCAACCTGCCCTAGGCAGATGGCAACCTTACTTATATTGTGCACCAAGGAGGCGAAGTAGTCTTTTTACGGCCGAACGTGAGTTATTGAAAACACGCGATACTATAAAAAGACTTTGTCTCCTCGGTACACACGATACTTTATGTAGTAAGAGTTTTCTCATGAAATTGTGTCTCTCGTTTGAGGTTAGTTTAAAGGGACAAGCACCGCGTAAAACAGTGTGCGTGGGCGAAGTAACGAATGCGCATGCGCATATGCCCTTAAAGTGCACTTTCTCTGGGTCGGAAAAGTACCTACCCACCAACAAAAACATACTTTACTGCTCCAAAGCACACCGAGAAAGTGCGGAAACCATATTCGTGTTACATATAAATCTTTTCGTCACAAATTGGATAAGTCTAATGTTGTCAGATTGTAAGCACAGAAGCGAAAAATTGTTTACCTAATTTTTTTTGATCAAATATTAGTTAAAAATAGGTATTAAAATAACCTGGCATGGCAACCTATACAGAATGATTGTGTTAAAAAATTTAAATACAAGAAGTGTAAGTATACAAATAGAACTTTTGTAAAACACGTCAATACAGTATAATAACAGATTTTCAGTGCTTATAACGCACTTTATCCACAAATTTTGCAGTAATTTTTTTTTGTCCATGTGTACACCGAAAAACTGTGGGCACCTTTCATTATATCTAAAATTTTTTTTAAAAATATATACTGATACTTATACTGATTTTGTACTGATTATATACAGATTTTTAGTATATACTGGTATATACTATGAAGTCCCTTGGATGGGAGAGAGAATTTTTTTCACAATGATGTGCAAAGTTATTAATTTCATTTGAAGAGCGGCACAAAAATGTCCCTCTATAAAAATTCTATCAGAATGTCTCCTGAGATTCTTTTCTATCTCACCAAGAGTTTTGAACATTTATTCAATAACAACAAAAGTCTAAAATAATTGATAACGCCTCTCTAACTCACAAATATTTTTCTGAATTCGTCCAGAAAGATATTATGCATATAGTTTATAAAGTTAAAAAATTTGTTTAAATGAAGTGTGATTGAATGAAACTGAATAATATTTTTGTCTGTCGAAAACTCCTCTATCATTGAGAGCTTTATTCTTTTGCTCCAAAAACCCGGCATATAGTGTTGGATATAGTGTCGGTGGCTAGTGATCATTTTTTAAGTGAATTGTGCAAAACCTGTGACAAGCAATTTTATTTTTTTAGTTATATGAACCCTTAAAAAACATTTTGAATGTGGGAAGCATCTGCATTTTATTAAAAATAAAAGATCATATTTTTTGGTCAAACTGTGCAAGATACGATAAAATGTTAAGGATAAAAATTGTTCATCTCACAAATATCCACAAATTTATTTCAGACTTTTTTTAATAAAACGCATAGTTTTTGTTTGAATCGTGAAAAATTTTATTAAAAATGGAAAAATTCCATTTTCCGGTCAAACTATGCAATAAGAAAAAAATATTAACAAGCAAAATTGTTTTTTTTTTTTCACATAAATCATGGAACTTTTCTATAATCAATGGCCTTATTTAAGTCGATTCATACGTGGTTTACGACGTCGTTTCCGACGTGGTTTACGGCATCACGAAAACTATTTCTATAATAATATAATTATTCCAATCAATAATAAAAGATAATTATAATTATAATTGATTAGAATATCATTTTCGGACACTGGTTATCGCTTGCAATGAAGCAAGATTATATATTTAGTAAAATTATTTATTTGAAGTCGTTGGTGTTACAATCTTTTAAGTATGCTACGTAAGTGTGCTACCTGATAGATACTTAAAATATTGTAACACCAACGACTTCAAATAAATAATTTTACTAAATATATAATCTTGTTTCATTGCAAGCGATAACCAGTGTCTGGCAATGATATTCTAATAAATTCTAATTCTAGTTATCTTTTATTATTGATTCTAATAATTATATTATTATAGAAATAGTTTTCGTGATGCCGTAAACCACGTCGGAAACGACGTCGTGAACCACGTATGTATCGACGTCGTAAAATACGTGTGAAACGACGTCGTAAACTACGTGTTGAACGATTTAGTAAACTACGTGTGGAACGACGTCGGAGACCACGTATGAAACGACGTCGGAATCTACGTCGTTTACTATCCCAATTTCCGGCGTAGTTTTCGAAGTCGTTCCACACGTAGTATACGACGTCGGTTTATACGTACCTTACGACGTCGTTTCCGACGTCTGAATTTTCAATAGGGCCGAACACATACAAAAAAAGTCTCCATTTGTGACATGAAATGCATAATTGGTTACCTTATCCTTCGGATATTTAAGAAGATTCTTGTTTAAAATTTTTCCAAAATTATCTTTGGACTTTCTACCTTTCATCGTCCCCTTTTTTAATTTCGTATAAAGGTACAGTGAAATTGAAAAACTTACCTATTTGAAATTGTATGGTTTCTAAATTGATTTAAAAATTATTTGTATGTGTAAATGTATAAGATTTTCGTATTTCCGAATGAAAAAGAAAAACAGATATCACATTTACCCTGAGTCGGATTTTGAATTGCCCTGTCATAATTTATCATTAAAAATAATAATAACTAATGACAGCCTTCTATCTTCTACAAATAATAAAAAATATAATCTCTATGTTGTATCAAAAAAAGTTAATAACGAATTCGTTTTTCATTACCCCTATCGAAAATATTATTAGAAGGCAAACTTTACCTTTTTATGTGCGTATGTAGATCTTGCGCTTCGCGCTCGGTCTCTATACTTCCCTAACGGTTATGCAAAGAATTTTTAAAATCAAATAAATTGATAACTGTAATTAGGTCATTTTGAATTCCCTTTTGTTAAAGCTCCTTTGACTTTAACAAATACATTCTTATCACATGTCTTGCGCCGCGCTCGATTAAAGTGTGTCCAAAATGCGAAAATTTCTATATTATGTTCTATATTATGTAAGTACAAATTTCATTCCTTAACATTAATTTATTTTAGTTACCCTAAAAAATGTATACGAACAATTTGGAGATAATTAAAAAAATTTTTTTACCTTTTTTACATAGTTCGGATGCAAAATGGAATTTTTTATTTCAATAACATTTTTCACGAGTAAAACAAACAATATGCGTCTTATCGAAAAATGGTGTTGACCAAATTTGTAGAGCCCGTTGAGATGAAAGTTTTTCTTCAGAATATTTTTTTGTATCTTGCATAGTTTGGCTGAAAAATCAAAAATTTTATTTTTAATAACAATTTTCACGATTAAATAAAAAACTATGAGTCTTATCAAAAAATGATCTAGAACAAATTTGTAGATATTTTTGAGATTAAAAATTTTTCGTCTAAACATTTTTTTCGTATCTCGTTTTGTTTGGCTCAAAATGTGAATTTTATATTTTTAATTAGAATTTTTGATGGGTGAAACTACAACCATTTGTGAAAGAAGGCTTGACCTTTCTTTTTGGGCCCTTGAAAAGTGTGTCAAAGCACAATTCAGTGCCGTAATTCCTTCGAAAGTTATCGTTCCTACAACATACCGCAGACTAATGCAGACTACTGCAGAGTGGCTGCTAACAGATGGACAACATTGTAAAATCTTTTTTTTCTCACACAGGGGTGTTCAAAATCTGGGGATTTGATGAAAACTGGCGATGTAAAAAGTAAAAAAAAAGTTTTTTATAGGTACTATGCATGTATATTGTATATGCATATATTGAAATCTAATAGTTGTTAAAATAGACGTTTGCCCGCAAGGTTGTTAACTCATTTTTGCTCGGAAGACTCTTTTACCCCACTTTTGCACCGGATTTTGCTATGAGCCCCATTTTTTACATTTCCTGCTGACTTTGGAAGTTAAAATTAATTGCTTTTCGCCTCGCCGATTTTATGTACATGTAGGTTATTATAATATTATATACATATAAGTAATCGACGGTAAACAAATGTATCTGTTCGTCATACGCAGGGATTCGAAAGGGTGGTGCATGCACATTTTTATCACGAGTGCTTACTTTCGACCGCAGAATTGATAAATATGGTACTCGCTCACGTACACACATACATGTATTAGGTACATGCAAATCCAAATGTATACTTACATAGGTCCGCACATTAGTCAAGTCAACAGTGTGACGGATAATTTATGCACAAGTTTCAGAGCGTGACCGAGACTCGGAATTTTTGAATTTCAACAATTGCAAACTCTTACAACATATTGCCCTGAAAGCAGTCACGTCAACCAAAACTATTTTCCTTCAATGTTTCTATCGCGAGACATGTGTCAATCGTGCACCAAACCTTAAAAAGGCTGACATTAAAAAAAAAACGAAAGGCACGATTTGTACACTACTGACAATCAAGTTGTAAATCAGGTCTTAGTGATAAATCATTTCTTTGCTCTATTGGGCTCGATAGCATAAAATTGTATCTAAATGAATTAACAAATAGTAGAGTATAGAGTAAAGAGTAATATAAAAGTGTCTCTTTTTATATATAGTGGCAAAATAGGCTTTATAGCTTGAGCGCCAGGGGAGCTGCTTAAGGGCTTCCCGCCCGCCTTAAAACTAAAAAACTCGTTTTATGTTTCCACAGTTATTCTTATGATCCTTGGTGAAAATTTATTTTCGCATGAAATCCAATTGATTTGTAAAACTTTGTAAAATTGTTTGAATTATAGCATAAAATTGTAGTTTCTAGTAGATTTCTTTCGTAATTTTTAAAAAATTTTTAATAATTTAAAAGAATTTAAACAAATCTACTAGAATTTACAATATTTTGCTAGAATTCTGAAATTTTTACACATTTTTATAACAAAATTAAAAAGTTCACATTTTTCTATTTTATTTTCCTATGAAAATAAATTTCCACTAAGAATGTTTAACACAATTTTGTTTTTTCTTTGTAAAATTTGTATTCTTCTTAATGTTAGTAATGTTAAGTCAAAAGTAGCAAGTAACTAGATTAAAAAAAAATTTTAATCTCATTGCAAATATCAATGAAAATTAGAGATTATAAATTCTATTATTTCTTGATCTTCAATCGTTTTGAAGATTTTAGCACATATATTACGGTGGGTCGAAAAAAAATTGAATTCGAATGTGACCCAACGCGAAAAACTAGCGTTTTGGTATCCTTAAAAAGTATCGATATATATGTGGCTTTTTTACCCGCGCTCAAAAATTTTTTTTTTTTATTTCTTGTTTACAGAGTTTTTAAGTTTTCTTGAGTTTCAATTTTTTTACCTTCCTGGGGGGGGGGGGGGGGATTACGTAACTTTTACACATCCTACTTTTCACTTTTCCCCTGTTATGATTTTTCGTGATAAGTGACGCTTCAAAATTCAAAGGTGACGTTTTGCGTGCATTGTTAAAAAATTATACAGATAAAAAGTGGAAAGTAGAAAGAGGGATGTGGAGTAAGGGGAAAGTTAATTAATCGTCTCCCTGGAGATCAAAAGAGTCTTCCAAATTTTTTGCTAATTTTAATCAACCATTTTTAAAGAGATAAAAACTATTTAATTAATCTCTCCATTCGGATAAATTTTTTAGCACCTTTGTACATAGCAGAAAAATTTTTCGTGTACTTGAAAACTTTCCAGCAACAAAAATGCACAATAAAAAAATCGCCAAGACCCAGGAATCGAAATTGCAAATACAATAGTTATTTGTGATACAAGTGCGCAAAATAGGTGATTGTTTGCGAGTTAGCAATCACCTATGCGCACGTGTATCACACGCTATTTTTTGCAACGCCCGTCCGAAAAAGTTGTTCGGAGGAGGTAACGAAAAATACTAATTTTATATTGCATAGAGTGGAGTAAAGAAATTTGTTTGAAAAAAAACTTGAAAAAAAAAATGTTGGAAAAAATTTTTGTTTAAATGTTTGAAAAAAATTTTATGAAAAAAAAATTTTGTGCAAAAAAATGTTGGAAAAAAATTTTGTGAGCAAACAAAATTTTTGGAAAAAAAATTATTCCAAAAAAATGTTGTCGTTTATGCTCTTTTGCCGGGGGGGGGGGGGGGCTACGAAACCCTAAAAACAAAACTTCAATCATTAAAACATTTGTTCAAGTTAAATCTAAATTTATTGCAAGAAGATACCAACACCAGTGTGTCTAGTGCTTGAAAAGCCCACCCATGCACAGCCATTTTTTAAACCACAAGTTATAAACATAATTTCATTAAGTGCCAAAATAAAAAGTTTTAAAATTCGCTGTAAAGTTTTTAAGTATCCGAAAAAATTCTCCCCTTATTCACGCAGGTGTTAAGAATTTTTGCCAAAAACAGAGGTGAATTAAATAGGAATTATCTCTTAGAAAATAATTTATTAAAATTTTTGACCTTCAGCAATGTGAAAAATCCAACATGCTACTTTTTCTCGTATCTATTTTGAATTACAGAATTTTTTATTTTCGACTCCAATCAATCATAGGTATTCATATTACAATGAATTGAAATCGTTACTTCAAGTAACTAATAATGTTAAAAATGCTTTCCTAGTGTTAACTGGTGAAATGAGCCATTCTTTTCTTCGACCTTAAATAAAGTTTTCTACTCTGTCTTTATTTGTTACTATTAAATGAGAGATTGGTAGCAAAAGCGAAGTATAAAAAAGGTATCGGAACAAAAATGAGTTGTTGAGAACGTTGGGGGGCAAAAACGAGTTAAAAAGAAATACGAATAACATGGATTGTATTGTATATTATAACGATATAATAGTACGAGGTTATATTTCTCGGCATCAAATTGAAGATTTCTGTTACCAACATTTACCGAAATCTTGAGACTTTGATTATGCTGTTCCATGCTATAAAAGAGGGTTCACGTTAGTGCTCAATTTCAAGCTCACAATAATCCTCATTGCTTTTTTGATACTTTAAAAGTACTTCTGATAAATATTATGTAAGTATTGACATCTGCCCATGTGGAAATTTCGTCGCGAGGCTAACCGGGCCCAGGCCTAGCAAAATTAGGCCCTGGCCTGATGATCAAGCCTGGGTCAAGCTAGAGTGAAACGCTAAATCTGGCCAGGCCCTGCTTTGATGGCTGGGCGAGATCGCTGAACCTGGCCCAGGCTTGACCCTAGTTTAGTATCGATTCCGCGCCATTTCAGTCTTAGAAGGTTTTTTTTTGTTTTATACAAAATTCATCAAATATGAAACCATTTTTTTAATTATTTATGAAGAACGAGGTGCATGAAACATGATTTGGTTGTCATCGAGAAATGTCCAGCTAAAAACACACTGATCGCCGAGTGTTAAGTACGGAAGCGTCCAAAAGACAAACTTAAACCACTGCCCACCATGTTTCATTCACGCACTTTACTCTCCACGCATGTTCAAAATATCGAGAGGCAGTTTAAACTAATCATAATAATATCTTTCAATTAATAAAACCAAAACATGACACTGATAAACACTCGCTTGTCGCTCCGAAAATGTTCTCGAGGTTCGTGTTAGTTTGGGTGTGTTAGGTCCGCGTTGTGCTCTCTAGCCGGGCTCGGGATTGAGCCACAAAGAAATACAAGCTAGATTTAGCATTTCCCAAACTTTTTTCGCACATTCTGGGGAGCGGCAGGGTCGCCACCCCACAATTTTTTCACAGTACTGGAACCCAAGGGGGAT
This sequence comes from Andricus curvator, assembly GCA_932195095.1. Taxonomy (NCBI): domain Eukaryota; kingdom Metazoa; phylum Arthropoda; class Insecta; order Hymenoptera; family Cynipidae; genus Andricus; species Andricus curvator. The sequence goes on along the minus strand of CAKNYM010045638.1, from coordinate 27,613 downwards.
ACTCGACTGCCGGTCTTGCGAGCAGTTGCTTGCTTCGCGCAACCTTCTCACACGGAGAATATATGTGTGTAAAATTTTACATAACTTAGTTTGGTAAACGGAGGACATTACAGCTATTTATTAAAATTTCACTTTCAGTCATGTAAAATGAAATAGGGTAATATTTGATGTGAAAATATGAATTATTAATATAAATTCATTATAATTTAATTTGCGTTTCATTAAGAAATAATACAACTAGATAATAAAGATTACCTGGCAGTTGGGTAAAATGATATGTCGATTACCCAGAAGTTAGGTAAAATGAGCCGAACTGTTAGGTACAGGTTCAATCAAAGAAAACAAAGTCTATCGCTCTAAATATGTGAATTCTACATCGCAATCATGTAAAATTTCGTGCGCCAGCAAAAAAAAACATTCTTGCTACAACCAGATTCTGTGGAAGGTCATCCACTACTGCACACAAATACTTACACACAGGGCATATTCTAAGGGAATTTTAGAACTACCCGACTGCCGTCTTTCTCATTATCATGACGTTGTATTATATTGTAAATATGATTTAGTATAAAACGACATGTATATTGAAATATATTGTTTCGTAAATAATTGCAACCTCCCACTATTTTTCTTTTCCTCGATCTCATTACTCTACGCTTTCTTTTCTCTCTTTTCTCTCTTTTTTCCCTTAATTTTTCTTTCCCGCCTTCATATTTTTCCATCTTCCTTCTTTTCAGCAACTGCCCATTTCTACTTTTAGAACTGCCCATTTTTTTTAGAGTTGCAAAATTCGGCAGAACTACCCGTTAGAATATGCCCTGCTTACAGATATCATACAATTTATAAGTCTCTTGTTGGTAAATATACACAATTAAACTTAAATCATTACCTTAAATTACAATACATTACGTAGAATATAGTCGCACGCTTTGAAATATATTAACGCTATTAAAATTCGAAAACGCTACTGGTGGGTTTCGAACCACCTAACCCACGTTTAATGGGTTCTATCCCTAACAACAAAGCCTCATGGCGAACCTAACACATGGAATATTGTGAAAAAAATCTCGGCTATAAAGTTAAAGTACGAGTACGTCAGGGCCGTAAAAAAATTACCTGATACCCATTTCATCGGGATTTCTTATATTGTAACCTCTTATTATTTGAAACTGTATCATTTTTTATTAAAAAAATTTTGAACTCAAAACCATTAATTGTTTAATGCTTAATCTTTTAAATTTTGTATGGTCTACATACTTATGTATGCTTCGAATTTTAATTCATGTAAAATTCTTCAAAAGTGTCTATTAATGCACGGATCTTTGATCAGACGTTATTTGATTTCGTATGTTTTAATGACAAACTTATAACTGTTTAACTAAAATAATAAGCTTTTCGATTTAAAGTGCTGAAATTTGCAATACATTTTACTCAAATATATTCACGTTTGAAGAATTTGTATTTAAACCTGATAAGAGTTCTACGTTTTGAAAACGATTTTATCCTTAAGATTGTCTAATAATGTAGGTGTTACTTTTAAGTTACTGCGGGTGGCCGGTGTCACAGGAAACCGGGAAATTAACGGGAATTTTTAGTGAATGGGAAATCCAAGAAATTACAGTGAATTTATTTTTTGCTAGAAATTTTACAAATTTTTAGAAAAAAAATCAATACAGTTTTGAAAATTTAAACAATTAAAACTTAAAAGCGTTTGAAGTTGAACATTTTTGATGAAAGAAGTTGCAGGTTGATCAACTGTAAAAATGAATAAATGATTGATTTTTAAACCTATACTGTAGTTCGAATGTTAAAAATTGAACACTAACTGATTTTATAAGAAGATTCTGAATCTGTTCAAAATTACACAATTTACAGATACTAATGTTGAAAATTGAATTTTTTCGATTCAAAAGCCCCAGTAGTTAAACAAATTTAAACGTCCGATTGAAACTTTATAAACTATTAATAATTTTTAAATAATTTCTAATTTATATATTTATAGTTAAATGCGTTTATTCAATTTCAAATCCTAATCAAATTTTTCTTATTCGAAAATATTCCATTTTTAACCCATTCAAATTGAACTTTTTCAATTAAAAAAAAGAAAAGTTTTTTAATGTTTAGCAATATGTGTCTGTCCACTGAAAATTAGCAATTATATATTCATATATTCAAAAATAAACAATTTCAAACTGAATTTTTAAAAATAGAAATCCTTGAATCGCTAAAATTTCAACTTTGAAAATTTCAATTATTTGATTTCAAAATTTTGTTATTTGTTAGCGAAAGTGTTGAATTTTTATGTAAACATACAAAATTGGCTGATTTTTATTTTAAACAATTTCAAACTGAAATAATTCAGCTTAACAGGATTTTTACGTCTAAAAAAACTTTTCAATTTTAATTTTAAAAGAAGGCCGTCGCTGCATAGCGCGGATTTATATGTTTCAAACATAAATCCTTGAACAGTTCAATTTATAAAAGTTAAAACTGTTAAATTTTGCAGTTTGATGAAATTTAATGTTAAATTGTCCAGTTGAAAAGTGGTAAAAGCTTCACTTTTTACGTGTAAATTATCATGCATTTGAATTTAAAATTTCGGAATTGAAAATTTTTTAAGCTTCGATTTTAATAAAAAAAAGTTCACTTTTAAGAGTTCCAATCTTTTATTTTCAATGACCGTACAAAATTCTTGCTCATCGGGAAATGGCCGGGAATTCGTTTCCTCGTTCAAAACGGCCACCCTGCTATTCAACTTAGAACAGTCAAACTTTAACATTTAAAAATCTTTTATTCTGAAATGTTGCCATTAAAATTGAACATTAAAAACTCTAAAATGATATTAATATAAATTTCAAGAAATTGAATCAAAAATAGAAACAAATAAGTTTTCACAGCATTAATTTAATATAATACATGAAACTGGCCTTGGTGTTTGTTGTCCATCTCTGTTGTGATGTTTTTGCATCACCCGTTTCTTTACACCTGAATTTTAAATACATTATACTTTTATTTAGTAACCTAATAAGTAATATTTATTTAAAATCCTACAATATTATTCGAATTAAATTTTTTTTTACGTTTCTACGGGGGACTTGGCTTTAAACTTCAGCCCTGAGAATGTTGACGTCCCTAAAGATTCTCATTTTACCTTAATGTTGTGTAATTCCTCTCCTAATAGAAGTCAAAATCTCTGACAAAATTCTGCAATCTATACTTCCTTTGAAGTGAATAGTTAATATCACAGGAAGTTAAACTTTATATCATTCATTTAATAAAAATTTGCATAACTTTGCGTTATTTTATAATATGCTGGTATGAACATAATACAATCCTCATATCAATTGAGGGTCTGGATCGAGAAACTCGCCCAGCGCTTGAGATCGGGAAAAATTATTGTTCAAACGTCTGGGTGGACGGAAATTTTTAAAGTCAACAAATTAATTTTTTTTTTAAATATAGGCTTGTAGATAATGACGAGATGGAACTTTTTTCTATTTTCTGTTTTTTGATCGGATAATTATTTTTAATAATAAGCCTAATAAACTGAAAAAAATGTGTCCCTAAATTCAATTAGTTTTTAAGAAATAAATCGTCGTAAGTTGGGCAAATATTATTGAAACTGTTTCAAACTTGATATACGAACGAAATATACCCTAGCGATGCTTACAAAACAAAGAAAAAGTTGAAAATCGCCTATTGTTTATTAATATTTAATTGCAAATTGAGACAGATCGGTAACCCCGTTTTTTCAGTTTCGCCGACAAAAAGTATCGAGGGAACTTCAGAGTTGCTACAACTTCCAGTGAGACATTTGTTCTTTACTATTAAAGGAAGATTTGTGGAAATTTTCAGATCGATTCATTCAAAATTGGCGGAAATATGCATTTTACAATCAAGCATGAGGCGCCGCCAACGATAGCTCCGTGAGTACTGAGAACCATCAGGCAGCGGGTTAGCCGTCTGGCTTTCCAGAACTCAATTTTCAATTAATTTTTAATGCTTACGTACGTACGTACGTGAATGTAACTGAATGTTACTAAAACGAACTGAAAGCAGTTCGTTATAACGAAATGCTTGTTTGTAAACAAAGCAGACAATTTTGTTGGACAAGAGTGCACATCTCTACAAACTTTCAGAAATTGTAGACAGAAACATTTGGCGTAAAATTTTATTTCTAATTTAAAAATTTAATATTTGGCAATAGTTTTCAATTCAATTCAGTTTTCAAATAGCAAAAATGTGTAAGGAAAAGTTTTTACAAGGTGGTAGAAAAAGAACGAGAAATGAAAAAAATTGGAAACAAACAAAAAAAACTTAGCCAAAAATGAGGTAAGTTATTATAAAACTTTGTTTATAATTAAATAAAAATTGATTATACCGAATCCATTTCAAATCAGGAAGGTTCTACACTTGAAGTCGCAGAATCTCTCGAGGACAAAATATGTTGTTTTTTTAGAGAGAAAAAAAAATTCAATTTTCATAAACAAAAAAATTCTTTTGACCACAAAAATGGTTTGGCCCACATAACACTAAAAAATATTTGAATCTCTCTATGCACATTTATATTGACAGAATTCACAGAATGATAGAAGAAATGAATAAAGACATTTTCGAATTTCAATTGTTTATTTATACATAAGATTTGAAAAAACAAGTTGAAGAACTAGAAACATATGGGAAATTTCTCTGAAAGGGGACAAACCCCACCTTTTTAATTTTTGAAAATAATTTTTACAATTTTTGTGTATTTAAAAAAATATTTTAGTTTTATGCGGGCTAAACCATTTTTGTGGCCAGGGGAATTTGTTTCTTTATGAAAATTGAATTTTTTATTTTTCTCGGAAATGGTGCAAGATATCATAAGTGAGTAGAAAAACTTTTTGTACAATTTTTTCGACTATTAATATTTTCAGAAATACTGCCGCCATTTTGTTGGTTTTGAACATTTTCTAATTTTTCTGGCCAAATTTACATGAGTTTAAAGAAAAAATTGGGTTGTCTTTTAACAAAGCAACAAATTCAAATACGCATAACTTGATAAACATTTTTTTTTCACAAATCGCAAAAATACGTATCGCCTAATTTCCTCTAAAAACATCATATTTTGTCCCCGAGAGATTCTGCGACTTCAAGTGTAGAACCTGCCTGATTTGAAATGGATTCGGTCTCAGCAATTTTTGTTTAATTGTAAATAAAGTTTCATAATACCTTACCTCATTTTTGGCTTATTTCTTTTCGTTTGCTATCCAATTTTTTTCGTTCCTCGTTCTTTTTCTCTTGTCCAACAAAATTGGTACTAGTTAATTTTTCATTCTTCCCTACGTGACAAGCATTTGGTCTGCTTTGTTTACAAACAAGCAATTTTGTTATAACGAACTGCTTTCAGTTCACTGTTAAAAAAATCTGGTCGAAATTTAATATACATGTGAGTAAAGTCATTTGCACATACCGTACATTAATTTTAATATACCATCATGTTGTAAAATTAATATACCTGTATATTAAAGTCGGTAAAACAGAGTGCGTGAAAACAACAAGTTCTTTGATTCCTTCAGATCCTGTGAAATATTAAAAAAATAAAGGAATAACCTTGAATTCGTCGACTTAATTCCTACTTGCAATTAAAGTGCAACGTACGGGTGGAATTTTTTCTAAAATTCGCTGTGAATGTTAGAATTTTTACGTGAGTACAGGTGCTTGGAGGTTAGGTTTCTCAATTATTTGTTTAATTGAAGTTTTCTCTTAAAAACCAGTGTAATTTATATTTATCTAGGAGAAAATATTATGTTTGATTATTTATAATTGAAAATTGCTGCCAAAATTGTTTTTAATTTGTGCAAAGTGCAAATATCTGACTTTCCTGATAAATGATCAATATGCGGTATATGAAATTTAATAAAATAGTCTCTTAAAGGCGATTTGGTATACCTAGATTTTAGATTTAATATACAAAAGTATATTAAATGTATATTAAAATTGCAAACATTTTTAACAGTGTTCGTTTCAGAAATATTCAGTATACATTCACGTACGCAAGACACTTAAAATGTTGCTTCCTAATATGAATATAACTGAAATTATTATAGATGCGAAACATAGTTTGTCATTTCGATGTTTCGTGAGGGGTGAAGGGTGTCGTTTAAACAGAAAACCATTAAAAAATCATTGAAAATTGATTTCGGGAAAGCCTGACGGCTAGCCCGCTGCCTGATGCTGCTCAGTACGCACGGAGCTATCGTTGGCGGCGCCTCATGCTTTATTGCAAAATGCATATTTCCGCCAATTTTGAATGAATCGATCTGAAAATTTCCACAAATCTTCCTTTAATAGTAAGGAACAAATGTCTCACTGGAAGTTGTATCAACTGTGAAGTTCCCTCGATACTTTTTGTCGGCGAAACTGAAAAAACGGGGTTACCGATCTGTATCAATTTGCAATTAAATATTAATAAACAATAGGCGATTTTCAACTTTGTCTTGGTTTTGTAAGCATCGCTAGGGTGTATTTCGTTCGTATATCAAGTTTGAAACAGTTTCAATAATATTTGCCCAACATACGACGATTTATTTCTTAAAAACTAATTGAGCTTGCGGACACATTTTTTGCAGTTTATTAGGTTTATTATTAAAAATAATTATCCGATCAAAAAACAGAAAATAGAAAAAAGTTCCGTCTCGTCATTATCTACAAACCTACATTTTAAAAAGTTAATTTTTTGACTTTAAAAATTTCCGTCCACCGAGACGTTTAGACAATACTTTTACCCGATCTCAAGCGCTGGGCGAGTTTCTCGATCCAGACCCTCAATTATTACATATCAGAATTTCACTTTTGGAATTGAGATTTTACACAACTCTTTTGTATTTTTTATAGCTCTGTTTTGTATTAAATCCTAAAATAACTGTAAACTTGATCTAAATACAGTAATGTCCTCCATTTACGGAACTAATTGGGTACATTGTAGTGAATAAATTTTTTCCGTGCATTGTTAGAGGATTAGAGCCGGTTGAGAAAAATGAAAATTTGGTAAAATTTTAATAAATTGAATTTTAATAGGCTATATTATGTAGCTTAATAAACAGATTTGAAAAGAATCAAATCAAATCAAGCACTTTGGGTAGAGCATAAGCTTTTGCTACAGTACTGTTGTGTGTTTTTAATTTATATGCAATTTGTTCATTAATTAATCTTTTGTTCTCCCATCTAATAGCTATATCGTTACATTTTCCTTGTATTGTTGGAACAAGACTAGTTTTGATCTTTTTATATAAAATATCATTATTAAGCATGTTTTCCACAGTTTTATTATAATTATCTCTTTTAGCTGCTACCGTTATATTACCTTTGTGCATAAAAGTGCATAAACCGGAATTAAAATGGAGATTAATTGTTTCCACAATTGGATCTCCTACTTACAACTTAGCCAAATATATATCTAATGTTTTAAAACCTGTTTCGGGAAACAGAGAATCATTTGTTAAAAATAGCTCGGAGTTGAAAGACATTTTAAATACAATTAAAGTTCCTCCAACATATTCTTTAGTTTCATTGGACGTTGTTTCAATGTTTGATAACATTCCACTAGATCTTGCATTAGATTGCGTTGAAGAAAAACTAATTCTAAATCATAATCTAACTAAAATAACAAAAAATGAATTTTTAATCGCTACTAGAACAGTTTTCAATAACATGGTTTTCTCTTTTAATGGTCAATATTATAAACAATTGAATGGTTGTCCTATGGGTTCTCCATTATCTCCTGTAGTTTCAAATTTGGTTTTAGGAGATGTAGAAACTAGAGCTTTAAAAAAATTAAATTTTATACCTATTTTATATAAACGATACGTGGATGATATTTTAGCTATTGTTCCTACAGAAAAAATTGACGATTTCATTAACACTTTTAATAGTATTGAAAATTCAATACAGTTTACATTTGAACTTGAACATAACAATTCAATTAATTATCTTGATTTACAAATTATAAAAACACCTAAAGGTGAATTAATTACCAATTGGTTTAAAAAAGTGTCATGGTCTGGTAGATATCTTAATTTTAATTCCCATCATTTGTATTGTCAAAAAGTCGGCTTAATTAAAGGTTTAATAGACAGATGGATTAAATTAAGTGATATAGAATTCAGGAAAGAAAATTTGGATCAAATTAAAATCACCTTACTTGAAAATAATTATCCTCTTCCTTTAATAAATAACATTATTCGAGAAAGAATTCATGAAATCTACAATACTTCTAGTAGGAGAAATAACTGGATTGACACTTATAAAAAATCCGATCTAAAAGTTACGTTACCTTATGTTCAGGGTCTCTCGGAAAGGTTGAGAAAATCGTTAAAAAAATTTAACATAAATGTTTATTTTAGCAATCAAAACACTCTTAAAAAATTTTTACTTAACCAAAAAGATACTGATAACACCGAAAATTTGTCTGGAATCGTTTATCTTATAAAATGTAATTGTTGTGAAAAAGTGTATATTGGTGAAACAGGTAGAACATTAAAAACTAGAGTTTCTGAACACAAAAGAGATTGTAGAGTTGGAAATTTGAATACAGGCCTATCACAACATTGTTGGAACTTCAACCATCACTTTGATTTTGATTTTAACAATATTAAAATTCTGGCTAGAGAAAAAAATACTTATAAAAGACGAATAATAGAATCCATTTTTATAAACAAATATCACAATATTTCTATTAACTTACAGACAGAAATTATGAATGTCAACAAAATATATCAAAGTATCATAAAATAATCAAAATCCAATTTAAAATCCAGTTGCTTTGGCGCGCTTTTCTCATTTGCGATTCATTTAAATGATGCCTTTATTCTGTATTAATTAATTTACCGCCTTAATGTTTGTCTCTTGTCTACTTTGTCATATGTTCGTCGTTGTCCCAAAACATTACAAAGATTTGTTTTTCCTAATTTAAGATGTAGTCTCCATCTAAAAAAGCCTCTTCAATTGTTGAGGCTTTTTCTATGATACTATGTTATATTATTGTTTTTTAAATTGGAGTCACATTTTAGTATTATTTTTAAATTTGACCATAAAATTCTTGACATATTGTTGACTCCAAAATTGAAAAACTCTTGTTTGTTACAAGATACTAATCACAGGTATTTTTATTCTTTTACTTTTAAAAACTTTTTTGTAAAAAACTTATAACTGTTGTTATTTAGATTCTTCGAAAAAGGCACGCAGTGATAGCCGAAACGTCAGCATGAGTAATAAACGAATTCTTTATTAATTTCGTTTGTTATTTCTTTTACTTTATTGAAGACCGTAAGACCTAAAAAATAACACTTACGCATATATTATGTAGCTTCATTAGATAATTATGAGAAGATTAAGAAAAGCTAGTAAAAATCATTTTCTTAAAATTATATCAGAAAATTGATTCAGCTAATTAAAATGTAATTGAGCCATGCCTTTATACTTATAGTTATTGTAACATGCCTTAATTTCATAACAATGAAAGGGTCATCCGTAGCAGGTACACGAAAGTAGCTGTCTGCTGACAGCGGAGAGCCTGTCGAGCTGCCGTGCGAGGGGTGGCATCTCCCTACGGCGCGGCGGCTTCCGGGCTGGGGTGGTGTCCTCCAACCGCGGTCTGGGACGTGACCGTCGGCAGTAGTTTGGGAATCGCTGAGCTAGAAGCAGGGTGGCTAGGGGCTCCCGGCTGGTTCAAGTGTCGGAACGGGAAGTAACCTGGCATTTCCGCATGGGCGGCTGCTTCATTCTTTTTGTTTGTATAATGGAAGTTAGTTGTTCGTTTAAACTGGGCTCCACGCAATCTTACGAAATTTTACTATGAAGGAAAAGTAAAACCGTGACTCGATGACTGTAACGAGTAGTCTTATTTCTGTATAGACTTGTGACTTTTAGATTGATTCTCTTTTTCTTCAGAAATCAACTCTAGAGCACAGACAGTTCCGTTGAATGACCAATCAACCATCCGAGCTATGTGCCTCAGAGAAATTGGCGAGAGAATCTGAGAAAAAGTCTCTTATAAAAAGTCATTGTATAATCCCCTGGCATAAGTGACAGTCGAAAGGAGGTAATATCTTCGAACCTCCTTAAACTGCTACATAACAAATAATTTTGAAACATTCTCACTTTCGTTTTGTCATTCGTCATGGGAACTAAGCATTTACAATATTATTATCTGAGCTCTCATCTATAACGGCAATCGAGTTTCATTCACGCCGTGAACGATATGCGTGAATGATCCCAGGAATTAAATTCAAATAGGGGAGAGTGGGGTATGTTGCCGGTGCGGGGCTCGGCGCCAATTACAAATAACGTCCATGTTTGTTTATTTTCATATTCGTTTTTTACATAAAATAGCTTCCTTTGTTTGGAAAAATAGTGATGTGATGCAATTTCTTCTTTAAAATACGTGTCAGAAGAGTAATTATACATATATACTGGGTGTCCCAGACTCAAGTGTCCGGACTTATATAGCTGTATAAAAATAAAAAAA
>CAKNYM010045636.1:47052-59552 GCA_932195095.1 Andricus curvator | reverse complement strand
CTGCAGTCTCGGTGGCGTAATTGGTTAACGCTCCACTCATGGATAGTGGCGTTCCCGGTTCAAATCCGGGCTGAGGCAGATTTTTTCTTGTTCTTCAAATTTTATTTGTCCGAAGTAATCGTTTGAACTTCGAAAATTATATTAATAAAAATTTGAAAACTCGGACGTCAACATCTTTGAATGGTAATAACATCTTCCAAATATTAATTAGATTTAATAGTGCAATCATCTCTGAAAGGCAGGTGCTCGAAATTATTATTTAAATCATATATTTTTAAATAACACATGTAGGTTATGTACAGTAGTATATAGTGTGCAACAGCGTGTAGTGTTAAAAATATTAATAGAAATATAACCTACAAATTAGTGGACTTTTATATATTGAGTAATTTTTAATTTCCCGCAAGTAGATATAACCTCACCATTCACAATTTCTATGTAGGTATTTTGTAGGTACTTTTGACAGGGCAAGATTGGTGGCAATCCTAACCTCACCTGACCTGTCCACTGAAAGGCGTGTTGTGAAATATGAGCGAAATAACTGACATTATATTTTTGCTAATTTTATCCAAAATCTAAATTATATCACTTTCTTGTTTGTTCTGATAGTAGCGTCGGTATAAAATATAATTTAGGGGTACGCATGAAAACATCTTTCTATTCTGATTCGCGGTGTAGAATCGAATGTCCACTGTAGGGCGAACCTGCCAACACTGGACAAAATTTTACCACCTCAAAATAATATCAATAGCTTTTTATTTGCTAACGAATTGATTTTTACTGATACCTCATCGCATGGGTAAATATATCAGCTTCATTTGTGTCATAACAGCTCTTTAATATATATCCTATTTTGTGTTTACTGAAATCTATCAATTTTTGCTATCCACTGTAGGGAGGTGTTCCCTACTCTTGAATAAGGGTGCGTTAGTCCTAATGCCTAATGGCCTGAAGGAGGGGGCATCTTTGTTCGATGATAAATCTAAGAAAATTTTATCACCATGAAGTTTTTCATTCACTGCCACAATAACAATTAGAACTATCATTCATCACCAAAATTCCCCCATCCCATAAAAATTCCTCCTTATAATTAAACTGAGCCAAATCCACTATTTCGAACCTTCATTAATCTATGATTAACCTACTTCTCAGGTTTTCTAGCAAAAATGTGACAAAAGTTTGTCAGTCGCATTTTTCATGGATCAACATCCAGATGTCTCGCGACTATTCGTGGGCGTAAAATCTCCTCAAGAGTTAGAGACGCCCATGAGTTAACCAGACTCCAAAGATCATAATCTTGCAACATCACCTCAATCAATCATACTAATCCTCAAGCAAATTAACATCATTTACACTTTTATCACAATAATTTACAAATTATAGTTGAACAATCTTCCCCAATGCATGGGTACATCATCTCGGGATTCAAACAGACTCGTAGCTGTCTTTTACAACTAGAATCTTCACCTTACGACGACTAGCTAATTATTTTGACTCACAATAGTTATTTGTGGTACAAGTGCGCAAAACAGGTGATTGTGTGCGAGTGTGAATTGAGCAGCATAAGCCGAAGGCTCGAAGCATGAGTCGGTGCTTAGCGTACGAGCGAAGCGATTGCGAAAAAGTTGTGTTTGGAAGAGTAAACGAAAAATACTAATTTTATATTGCATAGAGTGAAGTTAAAACCCCCCCCCCCCCCCGCCTGCTGCCCCAAAACGAAGAAATTAGTTAAAGAAAGCTCCGAGCGCCTACAAGGTAGGGTTTCATAGCCTATTAAGACGTTAATTTAAGTCTCAACAGAATCTTAAGACAAAAGATTTTTCAATTTTGTGAACAAATTAATTTGAAAACAAATTTTTTGATCACAAATTTGTGAACAAAAGTTTTTGGAAGAAAATTTGTTTGAAAAAGCAATTGTTGAAAAAAAATTATGTAAACAAAATTTTATAAAAAAAAAATTTGGCACTTATGCCCTTTTGCTGTGCTAAATGTTGGCGCTTATGCCCTTTTGAACGACAGACGGACGGACACACGACCGAAACTATAAGGGTTTCAGCCCGGGGCTACGAAACCCTAAAGTTCAAGTTAAATATAAATTTATTTCAAGGAGATACCAACACCAGTGTTTATAGTTAACTATGCCAGTGTCTAAAGTACCTCATCTCGAAAGTTTTCATGCGCACCTGTTTCACCAGTGTCTAAAATAAGCAATCTTCAAACTTAGCATGCGCCAAAATTGTTCGCACACAGTCTGCTGAAATAAGGTCCTTTATGTAGGCACAATTTAGAACTTTTGAGATGGTTGTTGCAAAAAATAGATTTTTTCACTGCACGGGAGGGTAGCAGTTTACGGACCAAAAAATAATCACAAAATGGCCAATTCTTGATGAAGTCAAAGTGTGCGGGAATCATAACATTCCACCACGAAATTTCATGTGGGAATGTTGATCATCAAGCATACTTTGAAGGAATGTGTGTGTCTGCTGTATTCCACGCACGGAAATCAAAGGAACCGCCAATTTCTGATTGGTGGCAAGAATTATCACAACCAATTTGAAGCCACCCGACGCGTGACCCAACAGTATAGGCTGCCTGATTGGTCGAGAGTTTTAGTACAGTTCTCGGGACCAATCAGGAGTCACCGAGCGCAACGAATAGCAACTACCATCATATCGTCAGCTGATGAGTTGAGCGTTTAGGTTAGTTTGCTTGGTACGCAATTTTGTCATGCTTCTCAAGAAAAGTAAAAAAAATGTTCGCGAATAATTCCGACAGTGACTCCGAAGATTCAAAACTTGTATCTGCAGACATTCTACAGGAGGCTGAAGATTCCAGTTTGGACACGCTTCCACTCGTTCTTTAAATATACAAAAATGAGTTACACCTGAAAACGCACATAATGCAGTGTTCTACAGCCCAAGTAAATCTTTTTGGTTCGATTTTTTTCCTCTTGGGGAGCTTCGCCGTCCGAACCCCTCATGGGGGCTCCGCCCCTCAATGGAATGGATGCTTATAAAAGAGCTTCTTTATTACAAATACTTGGTTTAACCACAAAAAGGTTCCACTTGTACACCTGATGCAGAGAAGATAGACACAGTATAATTGACTTTGTTGTTACGGATGAAAGACTCAAAGAGCTAGTAAAAGATACAAGGGTTATGAGGGTCTCTGAATGTAGAACACATTTTAGTCTCAACGTACCACGTAGTCTCAAACAAGAATTTATGTTAAGGATGGAGAAAGAAGAGAAACAAAAAGACGAAACAGACGCGTATCGAGATTGAGAATTTACAGAAACCGACGCATGAACTATGCTCCAGGATATCATTGTTAGAATTGCGACTGCAGTGTGTGGTACTGCGGTTGTAGGAAGAATGTCTGGTGATGCGTGGTGGAATGATGAAATCCGCGTAGCCATACACGAAAAGAAGCAAGCGTATCTAAGAAAGTTTTACATTACAGGCCTTAGCGATGAGAAGACATGCGCGAAAATAATTTTCGCGCATGCGCAGTTTGAAGATGGCTTACTTTAGGCACTGGTGAAAAGCTGCGCATGCGCACTTTCGAAATGAGGTACTTTAGACACTGGCATAGGTAACTTTAAACACTGATGTTGGTTAAACACTGATGTTGGAAAGCTGCGCATGCGCAATTTCGAAATGAGGTACTTTAGACACTGGCATAGGTAACTTTAAACACTGATGTTGGTATCTTCTTGAATTTTTTCTTTAACAAATGTTGTTTTAAGGCCATGTGACGAGTGGGTCACGTGACCGGATTCCTACCTTACCGACACTTTTTGTCAAAATCAACTTACGTTCACACGAAACGCGATATCGAGGTTGAAAATTTGGGATAATAAATAATAAGCACTAAGAAAGGCGGCTCTGGTTCTAAATTTTAATAATCATGAAAAACGCAAAAAAAATTATTTCCAAAAAAACTTTTTTCATAATTATAAAAATGTAGGACCAGAGACGCCTTTCTTAGCGCTTCTTATTTATTATCCCAAATTTTCAACTCGATGTCGCGTTTCGTGTGAACGTAAGTTGATTTTGAAAAAAAGTGTCGATATGGTAGGAATCCGGTCACGTGACCCACTCGTTACATGGCCTTAAAACATTTTTTTTTTTCAAAAAAATTTTTTCAACCAAATTTTTTTACTTCACTAATAAATACTCCACTAAATATAAAATTAGTATTTTTCGTTACCTCCTCCTGACACAACTTTTTCGGGCAGGCGTTGCAAAAAATAGCGTGTGAAACACGTGCGCATGCGTGATTGCTATCTCGTGTGATTGCATCATTAGCCTGCGGCACTTGTATCACAAATAACTATTTGGAAATTGGCGTTGATCATTATGAGAGGAAGTAGTAGTACAGAGTTAGTAGGCATGAGAAATAGCAAGGGAAATAGTATATGATACAGACGGAATACAGAAAAAAGTTTGATAGTAAATAAAAAAGTTTTCTGTGCATTTGTTGACCTAAAAAAAGCGTTTGACAAGGTGGATCGAAGTCAACTTTGGGAAGTCCTGAAAAAGTATGAAATCAATGGATGGCTCCTACAACGAATAAAAATAATATATTCAGGTAGCGAAGCGATTGTGAGGGTAAATGAGCAACTGAGAGACTGGTTCGATATTATGCCAAGTGTTAGGCAAGGATACGTTATGTGGGTCTCGGGACAGTGAATGAGCGTAGATGATAAGGTTGTTACGGCAGATTCAATCGAATTCTAGCAGAGAATGTTGAGCAGAAAAGGGTGAAAAGACTTACACGAGGCTAGAACCGAGTGAGTCACGCTCACCCCGAAAGGAACCCGAAAGAACCCTGCCGAAGGTGTTCCCGCGTTGTCGTCGCGGTAGGGCTTGAGCTATCCTCTCATGAATTTGACGGCTATGTTGGCCTTAGCATTGCTACTGACAGGGTTTCCCATGCCAGACAGGCAGAGAATGAAGAGGAAAGTGACTAAGAGGAACATCAAAACCCATAACTAATAATGGAGAATATTTTAAAAATTTTGAAACGCTTGTCGCTACCCGAGGATCGTCGGGGCGCCCCTGGAGCCACCGCTGGGGGCCACAGCATGCGGGACGGTGGTCATGGTGAGCTGCGAGATGGTCAGGCAGATCTCACTAATCAAACAGCTGGCCAGCAAGAACATCTGCGACATACGGTAAGCAGTGAAACATCAACTGTGTCTGCTGAGGATGCTTTGGCTAGCGTTAGCTATTTGCAGCCAACCACTTCAACAGAAATACCGTGGGAGAGCATCAAGTGGGATACCACAATGAATGAGGAATTGATGCGTCTCTCTTATGAAAGTGCGAAGTTTGAAACCTCACGCAGAAAAGGACAAAATTTCAGAACGAAATTTGCCGCAAAGTATCCTCAAATAGAGAAAGTCGCATTAAGAGCTCTTATCGCTAAGGTGAAGGACATCAGGACTAATCTACTCATCTCAGAAGATCGAGCAATGGAGATTAAACAGCAGGTTGATTTGGACTGGAAAAACAACGGCAATGAACAGCAATTAGAGGAGGCCGCGTCACACGAACAAGCAGTGGCAATTGATGTTCTTCCTCAACCTGGTGATGATCCAGCACCACCACATTCTCCGGAGGTAGATGGCCTAATACAACCAGTGCCAGAAGCAGAGGTTCAACAACCAAGGAGGCGATTAAATGGACAAACCATATGAACAGAGATGTGATGCGCTCTTATTTTTTGGCAAAGAAAAGTGGGCAAAGTGTAAGGAGAGAACATCATCGTCTCTTCTTACTTAAGTACTCAGGACTAGCCACAAGAATAAATGAGCAGAATCTAGCAGATCAAAAACGCTCAATATCTGTAAACAAATTGCTTTCGGCTGTTGAAATAGCTGCCATCGAAATGGAAGTGGAACAGCAGCTTCCTATTGATGAACTTCCATTGGAAGATGTGGACAACGAGGACTTTATTGCAGCTGAAGGCATAGGTGCTAGGGATAATGAACATCAAGTACCGGATGGACTAGAACCACATCGGGACATTATAAACGATGATCTAAACAGCGAAATCCCAGAAAAGCTACAGCACCTTGAAAGGAATTTTGGTCATGCTTTACTAGAGTTCAGACATGTAGAACCAACACAAAGGCATTCACTGCCCAAGATGAACATCACAGGTGATCTGCGTGCACTAATAGAGCACCTGAACAATAAGGTTTTACCTATGCATTTGAACGCAACACAAAATGCGTTAGAGGTGCAAACTCTTGTATACTGTGCAGCTGTGGCCACCGTTAGAACGTTGGGCCGCAGAACTAGGCCTATAAATGCAGTCTTTGCCCCAAGACAGGAGCGAGATCCACCATGGAAGATCAGGTTGGATATGGATGTCAGCAAAGTAAGGTGCAAATTGGGTCGACTCACTCAATATAAAAAAGGAAATCGAACCAGAAAGCTGATACACCATGTTATTAAAATCATCCACCCTCGGTACATCGAGACATTGACACCAGCAATATTGGATGAGATTATAGACTCCCAGCGGCAGAGACTTGATGTTCTTACTGCTAGATTGCGCCGGTACAAGAAAAGTAGTGCAAGAAGGCAACAAAATCGAACCTTTCAGGCAGATGAAAGAAGGTTCTATCGTGAACTGAGTGTAAAGCAAAATAACCAACAAGACAGCGAAGTTCCTCAATTGGAAGACATGACTAACTATTGGTCAGATGTTTGGGGAAAAGCTAACAGAAGTAATTTGGACACTGCGTGGTTCCAACTGGAGAAAGCAAGAGCAAGCAATAACCCTGAAATGGAGCTGACGAACATCACAGCTTCAGATGTTTCAGCGGTATTGAAAAAAGTATGTAACTGGAAAGCTCCAGGTCCGGACATGGTGCACAATTTCTGGTACAAGTACCTGACTAGTGTGCATCCTGCGTTGGCACGGTGTTTTCAGAAGATCATCGAACTTCCAGCTCTGATGCCAGGCTTTATGCTGCAGGGTACTACGTATATGTTGCCTAAAAAACCAGACGCTCAAAATCCATCTGAATTTCGACCGATAGCCTGTCTTCCAACAATATATAAATGTCTTACAGCTATCATAGCAGATAAGGTATATTCTCACTGCGATGAGAATGACATCCTTACAGAAGAACAAAAAGGATGTTGTAAAAACTCCCGAGGCAGTAAAGATCTAGTCACCATAGACGCTGTTGCCATGACGCAAGCTCGTAAACATCAAAGGAACTTGCACATGGCATACATTGACTACAAGCAAGCGTTTCCTTCCGTACCACATGACTATTTGCTTTAAGTCTTAAAAGTATACAAAATTTGTCCACGCATCATTGACTTCCTAAGTCGTGCGATGATGCTTTGGGGTACAACAATCAAGTATTTTGATCATGGACAACCAAGGATAACTAGATCAATACGCATTAGGACGGGTATATTCCAAGGAGTCTCCTTCAGTGCATTATGGTTCTGTTTAGCATTGAACCCACTGAGCAAAACTCTAAATAGCATGTCTCATGGGTTCAGAGTACATGATAACGAGGATGGTCATCAATTGACCCATCTTCTATACATGGATGACCTGAAGCTGTACGCTAGTTCGGACAAGAGACTGCAGCAAGTGATCGATGTCACAAAGCAGTTTTCCAACGATATCCATATGGATTTTGGACTAGATAAATGCAGAACAGTGCATTTAATCAGAGGAAAATTAGGGACCGCAGAACAAGAGAACGATTTCGTGAATGACATCGAGGCAATGGCTGAGGGCTGAGGGTATTCTTGAATCCAAGGGTATTCAGCATACGATAGTTAAGAAAATCCTAACGACTGCCTTCACTACAAAACTCAGATTGGTTCTGAAGAGTTCTCTTAACTCGGCAAACAAGATCAGGGCAATGAACACCTATGCCACCCCTGTTCTCACGTACTCCTTTGGGCTCATCAAATGGTCGAACACCGACCTCGAACGATTAAACAGAATCATCCGCGTAGAAATGACGAAACACCGTATGCGCCACAGTAATTCGGCGATTGAAAGGGTAGTTCTACCACGACCTAGAGGGTGTAGGGGCATTGTAGATGTCAGGAAACTGTGTGAGTCACAAATCATACAGTTGCGGGACTATTTTAACAGCAAGCGAGATGTCACGCTTTACAATACGATCTGTAAAGCGGATCTTGACTACACGCCCTTGAATTTGTCCTCAGAGGAGGCCTTGAATATCAGGGCAGAAACCATAGAGGAATTAGAAACGCAATGGAGACAGAAAGCCATCCACGGCGAACACCCCAAAACGTTAGATCAATATGAAGTGGATAGTGAGGTATCCAATATTTGGCTGAGAAAGGGAGTCCTGTATCCAGAAACGGAAGGATTCGTCATTTCGATTCAGGATAGGGTTGTCAGCACCAGGAATTATCGCAAACACGTGTTACATCAAGACGTGGTTGACCGGTGCCGATTATGTGGAGATACCAACGAATCCATCGAGCACATTATTGATGGTTGTCGCGTAAAGGCTCAAAGAGAATATACGCACAGACATAATGATGTGGCGGGCATTATACATCAACAACTTGCCCTAAACCTAGGACTCTTAACAGAATGGATGCCTTTCTATAGATACATTCCAATGCCCATTTTAGAAAATGAAGATTACATCTTATATTGGGATGTGACCATCCAGACGGATCATTACATCCGAGCTAATCGACCTGACATCGTTATGCGAGAAAAAAAAGGTGGAAGTGTCTACATCATCGACATTGCTTGTCCACTTAACCGAAATTTGCATGCAACCTATACAACCAAGATCCATAAGTATAGCGAGCTAAGGCATGAAGTAAAGGCAATATGGAGGAATGTAAAACATGCATCTATTCATCCTATTGTGATTTCGGCTACAGGCAATGTGCACGCAAGATGCAGTGAACATCTTGAACATTTAGGAGTCAGTAGGGTACTGGCGGCAGTTCAGAAGGCGGTTTTATTAAACACCTGTCGCATTGTAAGAAAATTCCTAGACCATCAGGAAGCCAGTGACTAAGAACCTATGGCGTGATACATGGTAGCTCTAAGAAAGCATCCAGAGGCGACTGTTGTCACCTCCAACACTCACGGCCGCTGTGTAAGGATAACAGCGGTAAAGAAAAACTGCAAACTACACCATGCTCCTAATTTTGTACATACAACATCATCGCAAATGATTTCAAACATCGTATTAAAATAACTTATAATATCCTCATCTCATCAGTCACTTGACTTAGTCCGTGGCTATGACGAAAAACCGGGTTCACCCGAGAAAAAGTTTGAAAAAAAAAATAATAAAAATAATTCAGTACGTCTGAGTAAGACTCGCGAGCGTATTGCACAGCTTCAGTTCAAAATTGAAACGGCGAGACGGCATGCATCAAATATTCAGTGCGTGATTAGCTACATAACATTAAATAAAAAATTCACTCCAAAAGTTAGGGCACTTGCTCGAAACTTAAGGAAAGCAAATCACACGCTGAACAAGTGTAAACTGTTGACAATCAAGCAGCACTGGACGCAAAAAATAAGATCTCTTTCAATAGCGAAACAGCGCCTTGAACGGCGAGTAAAGTGGATTCAGGAAAATTCCACCTTTTCTACTCATCCTTCCCGTCTGTTCAATAAAACGTCACGTGCTGTTAAAAATCCGCCTAGTCGAGAAGAGATTCAAGTCTTCTGGGAACAAGTATATGGAGATACTTATCAGCTAAATGAAGACACTTCAGATATATCACTCTTTCGTAACTTTTGCCAAAGGCAAAGGTTACAAGGTCCAGAGGAAGAGTGGCTAGTGGAAGGACGCACGGTATTGATCCCTAAGACCGGAGATTTGTCAAGTCCAAAGAACTACAGGCCCATAGCTTGTTTAAACACCAGCTACAAGCTATTCACTGGCATCCTCAAAGAGAGGATATTAACATCTATCGAGCCGGTATGGAGTGCAATAGTTGAACAACGTGGATGCAAGAGAGGTCTGGCAGGTTGCAGAGAGAACCTGTTAATAGACAGGTGTATTACCCAGGACTCGATCAGGTATCGACGCAATCTGTCCATGGCTTGGATTGACTACCGTAAAGCATTCGATAACACGAACCATGAGCTACTTATTAAGCTCATTGAGTGCATGGAGGTGCATCCAAAAATAGTGAGATGCATAAAAGAGCTTATGCTCTTGTGGCGGACAAGATTTGTCATAACAGGTGACAAAAGACAAGTGACTACAAGCTATATCACATATAAGAGGGGGGTCTTCCAAGGAGACTCTCTAAGTCCGATACTTTTCTGCATCTCCCTCTTGCCTCTATCTATTGTGCTCCGAGGCAAAAGCTCTGGATACCTATGTGGCCCGCCGAACAAAAGAGAATATAAGGTCAACCACCTTTTATACATGGACGACCTTAAACTCTTTGCTTCCTCGAAAGAGGACCTTAACATCCTTGTGGAGGCTGTAAATAGGTAATCTAAAGCGATTGGCATGAGCTTCGGACTGGACAAGTGTGTCTGCGTCCACCTACACCAAGGAAGATTAGAAACTACATCATCGCGTCACGATCAGGATGTTCAACTCATAGGCGGAAATACCATTCAACATCTTGGTATTGGAGAAACATATACATATCTTGGAATACCGCAAGCGGAAACCCATGATGTTCGTGCGTTAAAAACGGCCCTTGAAAAAAGGTATCGCCAAATTCTCAGAAAAATTTGGGCTTCCGAATTATCTGGAAAGAATAAGATCCCGGCGACCAATATGCTGGCCGTTCCTATACTGCTATACACGTTTGGTGCAGTAAAATGGAACGTCGATGAGTTGAAGCAACTTGACCGAAGCACACGCAAGATGATGACAATCCATCACAGATTCTCTTATGCGACTCGTACATCAACATGAAGTCGTCAATGCTGCGGCGTTTCTATATCGTGCCGCAGATAGGGCCGCAGAGGAGCTTGGCCTCCCATTTGATTCCAGCGACACTACACATGGCCTAGCATCACTAACACCTTTGGTGCTCAAAAGTCGCGTACAGGAAGCAGAACATACGCTTCTACTAAGAGAACATGCTGACAAGCCTCTTCATGGTAAATTCTACGGCATTATACGTAGAGAAGAGCTCTCAACGGGTCTGTCCAACATGTTTCTCAAGTCAGCTGGATTAAAATCGGAGACTGAGGGATTTCCTTTTGCCTGTCAAGATGGCGTTATAGACACCTTAGTTTACCGCGAGCGCATAATGAATATACCTGTAGGCGATACCAACTGCCGAGCGTGCAAGCAAGAGCCAGAAACACTTGGACATGTTCTCAGTGCATGCTCAAAATATGCACGATACGGGTACATAGAGAGACACAATGCGGCTCTAAAAGTGTTATATTACCATCTGAAGCACTTCTATGGTGTTGATCTATTGCCCGTCTTGCCATACGCCCAGGGGGAACTCGAGTCCGTTGTGGAGAATGATCAGTGTAAGATCTACTGGAATTTCTCATTCTCCACCACTCAACGTATCAGTGCTACGAAGCCTGATATTGTCCCCCCAAGATCTGAAGAACAAGATCATTTACGTGATTGAATTCTCGGCACCAGCCGATGGTAATATCACGGAAAAGGAGGAAGAAAAACGGACGAAATATCAAGCACTTCTTTTCGAACTGAGCAGGCTCTACCGAAGCTTCAAAGTCCATCTTGTAGTTCTCATAATCGGCTGTCTTGGAGGTATGAAAGCTTCATTTATTAGCCAACTCAACAAGATTCCGGCTTGCCAGCGTCAGGCTCATTCCATCGCGAACCGGATGCAAAAGGCTGTTCTTCTGGGATCACTTCATCTGGTCCGTCAACACTGTTCCTCATAACATTCTACAAAGATTGGTAGCTCTAAAAAAGTATCCAGAGGTGAAACTTCATCTCCAACTGTCCCGTCTGCCGCGTAAGATCATCCGCGGCTAGAGACCTGACTCCAAGGAACAGTGTTGCCCGATGTCATCTCGCGTAAATTTCCCGCTCTTGCTTACCTTCTAGGACAGAAGGAGCAGAAGCGGATGACGTACACGTTCCAGTTGCGTCGGGATTGGTTGCTTTAAAGAACCATGCTCGTAGCTTCCGGAGCCTACAACTTCTCACATAATAAAAATTGAGAGGTAGTAGAAGAGAGAGATAGTAGAGAGGTAGAAGTAGCGCAGGCTCTACCAAGGCTTCAAAGTCCATCTTGTAGTTCTCATAATCGGCTGTCTTGGAGGTATGAAAGCTTCATTTATTAACCAACTCAAC
This sequence comes from Andricus curvator, assembly GCA_932195095.1. Lineage (NCBI taxonomy): Eukaryota > Metazoa > Arthropoda > Insecta > Hymenoptera > Cynipidae > Andricus > Andricus curvator. Next base: position 47,242 of record CAKNYM010045636.1, on the reverse strand, counting down.
AAGATTCCGGCTTGCCAGCGTCAGGCTCATTCCATCGCGAACCGGATGCAAAAGGCTGTTCTTCTGGGATCACTTCATCTGGTCCGTCAACACTGTTCCTTATAACATTCTACAAAGATTGGCAGCTCTAAAAAAGTATCCAAAGGTGAAACTTCATCTCCAACTGTCCCGTCTGCCGCGTAAGATCATC
>CAKNYM010045636.1:0-40439 GCA_932195095.1 Andricus curvator | reverse complement strand
AAGGGACTGGATGGAGGATAGAGGCTGGGCGGTGGCGAATGTTATGGGAACAGGGGACGAAGAGGGAGAATACACATATGTAAGTAAGGTAGGGGTATCGGTAATAAATAGACTATGTAGTCATGAATATGTTAGGGTGGGAGGAGACGGAGAGATTCGCAGTGGAAGGGAGGGTAAAATCATACCATCAGTCATTAGGGTTGCGGATAAGGGGGGAGAGCGGCGGAAGCCACGGTGGGGAAGAGTGTCGACGGGGGAGAGGGTGAGCTGGACGCGGGAGGCGATAAAGAAGTATCAGGAGCACTTAGGGAAGGTACGCTTTGAAGGGTAGTCGGTGGAAGAGATATGGGAGGAATTGAAAGAGAAAGTGAAAGGGTGTGTGCAAAAAAAGGTACTCAGAAAGAAGAAGAAAGGAATGGTGAAACCGTGGTGGGATAGGGAATGTAAAAAGATAAAAAGGAAGATGAAGAGGAAGTACAAGACGTGAAAAGTGGGAACTGCGAAAAGGGAGGAGTACGTAGAAATGAGGAAGGGCTGTAGATCGATGTGTAAGAAGAAAGAACAGGGAAAGGAGAAAGATCTGGAAGAGGAGTTGGAAAATGTTAAGATAGAGGGGAACGTGTGGACGATAATAAATAGGTTTAAGAAGCGTAGAGTGGGGATAAGCGAGAAGATAGGGAGTAGAGAACAGGGGGTAGAGAACGAAGCGTGGCTGTTTACGACACAAGAGGTTAGGGAGAGGCTGAAGGAGGTAGTGAAGAAATTATGAAGGGGGAGGGATTCCCAGGAGGGTGGGAAGAAGGGTTAATAGTGCCACTGTATAAGAAAGGTGATAGGGATAAGCAGGAAAATTATAGAGGGATTACGCTAATGAATACGGAGTATAAAGTATACGCGATAATGGTGGCGGAGAGGCTGCGGCAGTATGTCGAGGGGAAAGGAATATTGCTGGAGACGCAGGCGGGCTTCGGGCGGGTAGGAGTACTATTGACAATATCTACGTTCTGCAGAATGTGGTGGATAGAGAATTAGTGAAGAAGGGGTCTGTACGCATTTTTTACGGATCTCAAAACGCGCGTTTCCTCCGGTGGACAGGGAGAGGTTGTGGCAGGCTATGCAGGAGAGGGGAGTGGAGAGAGGCCTGATCGAGAGGATAAGGGAGATATATGAAGAGACCAAAGATAAGGTAAGATCTCGATGGATAGTGCGTTAAGGCAAGGGTGTCCACTTAGCCCAACGCTTTTTGCGATTTTAATCGTGGGTGTGGAAAGTAAGCTGGAGGCCGGCGTGGTAGGAGAAGTTAGGGTCGGAGGGATTAGAATTTGGTCACTAGCGTATGCAGATGACAGTGTTGCTGGCACGAAGCGAGGATGCCTTAAAGGAGATGATGAAGAGGTTGAGAAGATACCTGGATAAGAATAGGTTATAGCTGGATGCAGAAAAGTCCAAAGTTATGGTTTTCAGAAAAGAAGGTGAAAGGGATAAGGGAGGGGAGTAGAAGGGAAAGGCGGTATCGAGTAAAGGTGTGGGGGTGGAAGGAAAGTGAAGAGGTAAATAGGACACAGGAGAGGCAAATTCAAATTTGCAATACATTTTTATTTTGTGAAATTAATTAATTTTATTGCCAAGCAAACTTCAAATTAAAATTTTAAAAAGTAGGACAAGTATGGACAAATTTGAATGAAAACAGTTTTATTCTCATCGGTACGGTAAAGCTTCGACATTTGACCAGACAATTCTTCCATATAAGGAACTTCCAAGCCCATTGACGGAGTTTTTAAATAATGGAAAAGCGGTTTTATGACATTAAAATCTGTATAACTTGTTTCAAAATCTTTTAATTCTTTGGGAATTTGAAGACACCGATTTGTAACTTCAGTTGAGATGATATTATGTTGTTTAATCGCCTGTTGAAAGTTTTTGAATTCCTCCACGGTGAATGCTCTGCTTTGAAGAATACTTATCCATCTATCATTCTTCTTCTTAAATTGGTTAATCCACCGAAGAGAAGTCCATAGTGCGATCAGCTGAATTTGCAATTTTGCATTTAAAATGTTCATTTCTTTCAAAATGTCCGCAAGAAATGCCAAGTCTAAGATCCATGCTACATCATACAACTCCTCACGAGTTTCTAAAAATGTGATTATTTCTGGTAGAAACTTCAGAAATCTGTAGACGACTTCGCCAGCACTTAAAAATCTTACTTCGTTGAGAAGCAACAGATCTGCAAATTCGGCTGAAGCATTCTCAAGCAGAATGTTGAAGAACCTGTGTTGCAGTACACGCGCACAAATGAAATTATTTTTTTTTTAACTACTTCAAAGACGGTCTTTATATTCAAAGTTTTTCCGCACAATACCTCTTGGTGTATTATGGAATGAAATGACAAAAACAGCGAATAATCGTCGTCATGCAAGCATTGTCCAATGAATCTGGTTATTCGTCCCGTCATAGACGGAGCATAATCCGTCGTTCTATAACGACGGATGGTGCTTCAGTGAGACATCATGAGCTATGATGGAATTTTTTAAACCCAGGTAAACATCCATGCCAGTGGTTTGCCCCGATAATGGAATAAGCTCCAGTAACTCTTCCTTACTACTGCTATTTTCCATAAAGAAGCGAATTATCACAAATAACTAAGCAGTATCACATTTATCAGTTGTTCCATCCAACTGAATAGTAAAGCAAGCCCATTTTTGCAAATCTATATTTAATTGCTCGTGGACGTTATCTGCCATTAAATTTACTCTTCACGTAACTGTGACAGGAGACAGTTGCACATTTTGAACAACCTTGACAAATTCTCGTAGATTATGTTCATCTGGAATAGATGTGAATCATCAATTTCAGAGTGGAAGGTCTCGAAATATCTTTTATGATTTCTTTTTTAATTCAATAATAAACTTTTTTATACACCAGACAGTAGGTCGTACTTTTGTATATTGAATCAGAAGCATCTCTTCTTCCCAATCATTCGAGAAAAAAAATAAGTTCGTACGCGTTTCTCATCCTTCTTCATTCGCAATTCGGGGATAACTGATCCTGCACTATTTTCAAAAACTGAGGATAAATTGAAACTTGAACTGGAACTATTGAACTCCATGCAAATTACTCATTGCAGTACCTTCAAAGTTTGACGAACTTTATCTTGTTTTTTTTTGGTCGCAAGAAATAACACGACTCAGGTTTAAAGGAGTTGTGGTAGGTACGAGTAGGAGGTATATAAATAGATACGATAAGGATGATTTTAGCTAGGGTTACCATCTGGGTCGGGTGAAAAACCAGGACGGTCAAAAATTTTCAAGCGATCCCTTAAAAAAAAAAATAATAATAATAATAATAATAATAATATGATTATAATTTTTTATTATTGAACTTATGAGTTATTGTATTTATAAATAAATACATGTACACCGAAGCACTCTGCAGGTGTACAAAGTACTCAATCGCTAATATTTAGCTTTCCTACCGATATTGTAACATGCATACTATCACGCTCGTTAATGCCGTCAAAAATCTTGGTTTCGTAAAAAACCAGGACATTTTGCCTATTTTCAAGAAAAAACCAGGACACCAGGACAGACCTCGAAAAAAGAGGACATGTCCCGAAAAACCAGGACGGATGGTAACCCTATTTTAGCTCTTTTGTGTTCTTGATAAAAGAAGTGGTTTAAATAGCAGAAGTTTAAAGCAGAGCAGGGGTAAAAGTGTTAGCGTGGAGTAAAGGGGTGCTGGGGCATCATATGTGAGATAAGGACGTATTTAGAAAATATAAGGAGAATGGATGAGAGAGAAGTAGTTTAGGGCTAGAGCTTCCGTTTCCGCTTAACGTAAATAAAAATTATTGTATCGTATAAGTTACGTTCACAAATAAAAATACTCCTTTTTCTTTAAAATTAAATATATTTTGTTTTTAAAACAAGTATAATCAAAAAGTGAATTCTGTTAATGGATTCTCACGGACAGGAATTATTTTAAACATTTTCCAATGTTATATTTTTCTTGGAGATGCCATTTTTTTAACAATTCTTAAATTGAAACAAATTTTGCTATCACTGTTCCTTTTTCGACATAGAGAGAAATAAAGAAAGCATGAAATCTATTAAGACATTTTTTTTTTCACGCAAACACTTTTAAAAGAAAGTTATAATACTAGATTATAATAATTAAACGTTCCCCGAATTCAACGCAAAAAAACTGCGTTTGTTCGAAAGTACTTGACTGCACTGCATTTAAATTGTTGGTTTCAGTAATTAATTTAGCTTTTAAAGAATGCACACAACATTCTTTTTGGACAATGAAGATAGAATTTAAATTTTATGTTAATTTTCCACGCAGTGAAATTTGTCATTTTAATATTTATTTTAAATTATTTGAAAAACATGTTTTTAATTTCATAATTTTGGGTCATGAAAAGGCAGCCATAAAAAAATGAAAAATAAAACAAAAAGTATCTCTCTTTTTGAACTTAACCTATACGAAATAAAACATTAATACATCACTATATACATACACCAAATTTAACTTATAATATAAAATTACTCCCACTCACATTAGTGTTTAGGAGTGATATTCATTTAAATATTATTAAAAATCACTTGATACACTACTACTTATTACTTTCAAATGATTATTTAATCAATGTCATGGGGCTTTAACATATATGTAATACTCCTATATTGCGCACCGCGTGAGAATCCTCTGGCAAGAAAACAGAGTGTAGACATATATTTCTGTCTCATACAGCGAGCAGAAATTGCTCAGCATTGCGCGTGTGCCGCCAACCATGTTGGAGGAGGTAGAGGGGGAATAGTTGTGACATTGTATGTATGGGCCCGAGCACAATGGAGACCCGAAACCGAAATCTGAATCGAAAGATAACTCTGTCCTTTTTTACCGTAGCTACGGTAAAAAAAAGTACAGAGTTATCTTCGGTTTCGGGTCTCCATTGTGCTCGGGCCCTGTATCATATGTATATGATGTATATATGTTTCCGCGCTTCTTTGCGGCGCATGCGCACGGACGTCGAAGTATCTGTTAGAGACAGAAAAAACGATATCGTCCAGACTCTTCTTTTTTGCAACGCGCCACACGTCAATTTTTATTGTTTAAATTTCATATTTCCCTCCAAACTCCCCCAAAACTATCAAAAATGTCGTTTGCTGCGCTCAGCTTTCTTATAATTCTATTTTATTACAACAACGTGGACATTTAAAACTAAAAATCTTTTTATATAACAAGTAAATGATGGATGCAACTTGATGTGTGCACCCTGTCAACAGCTTAACATCATATGTATCTTTTTATATAGGTAGCTTTAGCATTGGGTATTAGGCTGTATCAAAAAGAACAAAAGTAAGTGTGGTTCCTCACAACTAACAAGTACTTTAAACCCGAATTCGATTAGATAATATTTACTATCCCCGCGCCGGCTTTGAAATTTCAAAAATTTGACTGAAATTAGGTTATTTTAATGGGTTGTTAAAATTAATTTTTCCGGATTTTCATATGAACAAATAAGCGATATTTTATCATAAAATATCACATTGAACATGGCTCGAGGTATTTTTGGGAATTGGAGGGGGGGGGAGGCATAGCCCACCGTAAGAAATAACAAAACATTATCATATTACACTGAAATACAATATCGTATCGAAATCGCCTATCCTTAATATGAGGAACTGATTTTTTTTCAAATTGTTTCGCTAGAAACAATTATAAAATTAACATTAAAAATATAAAAAATATACTTCAAATCCTTATTATTTAATTAGGGATCATTCTTTAAGATATATACAAATGAATCATTTGAATGCTTTTAAAAGTTTTTTGCCTAATAATTATTAATGAAACAATAAATGAAATTATATGTTTGGCAGAAAATATAGTTTCTTCCTATGAAGAATGTGTCCCATTTGTGGCACTCAAAAAATTAGAGATGTTGCTGCCGCCATAGAAACTGAAGGGAAATACACTTCAGGAAATTATATTAGTCCCTTGCGGATTGGAGCTGGGTGGAAGAATTAGGTTGCAAACAGAACAGGATTTTTTCCGAAGTCGGAATTATAACATTGTATGTATACCATTAATCCATTTCCCTTTCAGGGTAGGCGTGACACTACCCGATTCGGGTAGTGTTTCTAGGTGGATAGTTTTCTTGTAGTTATAAATAACTGCAAGTTTTGGGCTCACTACACCCATAATATGCCAACAGCACACAGTATTCTCGAATGGTCACCCATCCAAGTACTAACCGCGCCCAACGCTGCTTAACTTCAGTGATCTGACGAGAACTGGTTTTTTCAGCGTGGCATGGCCGTTGGCCATTATATACATTAATTTATTAAATTACTTTATTTTTATTTCCCAATTTGATTTTTAAAATGCAAAGGTACAGAAAAATGTCACATTTATATGCATTATAGAATAGAGAAATACGCGAATTCTGCCATATAATATTTAATTGACTTAAATCAGACGTATTCAACAATCTTTAAACTTTTATTTAACACGTCATTAAGCACTTTCAGTCTTATTAAAATCGTTGTGCTTGATTTTATAATTTAAGACTTACCTCATAGGGTTTAGTTTTGGTCAGACTTTTCTTAATTTTAACCCTTTTTCAAGTTTTCATGCTGAAATATGAGAATTTTCGTTTTGAAATTAGACACTTTGGAGGGAGGAGGCCCCGAAAAAAAGAGGTAAGGTGTTATAACTACCAAGAATCGGGGAATATTTCTAAAGATTTTAGGAAACCGAAAAAAGTGCTAAGGAAAGCAGAAGTAAATTCAGTAGATGCACCTAGTGAAGTTAAAATGATTACTAAGTACGAAAAGAAAGTAGATGTAGGTGGAATAGAAATTGTTGGTTTGATTGATCAAGGCAGCTCAGATTGTTTAGTAAGAGGTTCAGCCGTTTTGACTTATGATTTTAAATTTATTCGTGCTCCAAATGTCTTGGTAGGTTTTGGCGGAGGCGAGAAAATTAGGTTCAGAGTTGTGCCAGACGATTCCCAGCAATAAGACGTAATAATCGGGAGAAATTTCACAGAATTGAATCAGATAGTTTACTTTAAAATGGATGACCGACTCGAGTTTGTTTACAAAGATGGTTTCGTGTTTTAATCAAATCCGGTAGTTAACTGTCAGGCTAGGAGGCCGGATAAAGCAAAAGTTATTGAGAATACACTCATTCCCCGAGGTACTGTCAATTTTATTCGTGTAAAATGTGAAAATGAACAACTTGAATTACCGATTTTAAATCAAAGTCAAAATAATATTTTTGTCAAATCGGGCGATAAGTTAGAAAATGTGGTTTTGACTATTAAAGGAACGGTTCCTAAATTAGAACCTAGAAGGGAAACGATAACAGATACCGATGTCATAAATGTTCCTACAATAAAACCAAAAAAATAAAATCAGCTTTTGAACCTTCATAACAAATACCGAGTATGCTCCGCTATGAATATGTCCGAACTTGGATGTACGAATTTGATTAAAATGCACATCCAAGAGAAACCCGGAATTAATTTCGAAATCGAATTTTTCGACTCAGATCCAAGCTGAGATCGAATCGAGAAAATTCGATCCGACTCAACACGTATCCGAATGTCGAATTTTTCGACTCCAATCCAAGCTGAGATCAAATCTAAAAAATTCGATTCAAATCAGCGCGTGTTCTAATGTCAAATTGTCCGAAACCGATACAAGTTTAGATTGAGTAGATTTTTTTTTAATTGACGCCCTTCGCTAGACCAATGGTTACGCGCTTGTTCGCTCTGACTGTTTTCGCCTCTAGTGGCTTTTTTTTTTACTGGAACTGTGTCTTGTTTTTGGAAGGTGAAATGAGAGGCAAGTGATCAGCTAAATTCAGTTTTGGTGACTAGGTTTTTACCTAAATTTTGATGTGCGGTGTTCAGTGAAAATCCAGCCCTGAATTTATCGATACTTTTGGGCCAACAAACATTGACTCTCAGTCCCGTGAACAGCTGACCAGTGCTGGTCTGTACTAAGAATGGGGGCACCCGGCATGATTCCTGCTGCCGTTGATTGATTTGAGGCCCTGCTAAAATCCATAAAGGAGGACACCCCGATAACCAAGAATGACGTAGCTGCCTTGAAAGGATCAGTCTCAGATTCAGAGTTTAGATCAAGTCCATTTTTTTTAATTTACTCTCTTCACTGGGCCTAATGCAATTTATGAAGCCTTTTTTTTAATTAAATAAACTACAATATCCAATTAAAAGTAAATTCCTAATAAATAAATGGTAGCATAATGCTTCCTTGGAATATTTGAAGGTCTTCGGTTGGCGTCAGGAAATGCCCGATACGTAAATGTATATTTTATATGAATGAATTTTATCTCCAAAAAGTGACGTTTTTTTATATTTACACAATTTCAAACAGAATAAAACATTATCGTTGCGGTGAATTATGTTAAAACCTGTATTAAAATTACTATTACATTACAACTTGAATGGAAAAGTGTGCGACAATGGGTCGGACAACAATGCCGACTACCCTAGAGTTGGGGGAGTCAATCAAGATGGAGGCAATATGATGGACAGGCAACGTCTCAATGGTTATGAGTAGATGGATCGACTGCCGGACAACCTACTAGACCTTTACGATATCAGTAGATCCCCTAAGTCTAGAGGCTACATGGCGCGGATGCATGCGGTGTGGTGCGAGAAACACTTTCGCGCGTCTCGCAACAACTTTTGCGAAATCATCCCGAGCATCTCCTAAAAAGGGGTTATATATGCAAAGCACCTACTCTACCGCATTCAGATCAAGTCGGCAGCAGAGAAAGAGAGGTGACGCTATGACCAACCGCGGGCAGACATCCAGTAGAGGAAGAGCGATGATTTGGGACCACGAGAAACATCGAAGATCTGGCTCATATGATGACGCGCTTCGTGGAGATTTTGTTCGAAAAGTCTGACCTCTGGACAATCAATTGTGCTGTGTATGGTGCAGCGAAATCGTTGGCGGATGCAAACCGTGAAACAAAAGCAACAGCCGATCACAACACCAAAAGGCGTATGCACCAACTCAGCACAAAGATATGCCAGACAAGACAGTAAACGTCCCGCTTTCAGTGTGATCGACTACATAACATCTGGCAGGAAGTTTACTGCCAAGGTCTTACAGTTCGCGCGCGAACTACAGATGCGTCATCACACTCTCAACAAGTCCAAGCTGCTAACAATAAGGCAGCACTTTGTTGATGAAACACCGATACTATCTGACACTAGAAAAATTCTAGAGCGAAGGGAGAAGTGGGTCAGAGAAAATGAGCAGTCCAGCATCCAGTTACTGTAGACCACCCGCTCAAACCAGAGGAGGTCGAGGCATTTTTGAGAGAAGTCTACGAAGTCTAGCATCTACTGAATGAAGACAAAGAGAACATAACTAGCTTCAAGGAGCTGTGCACTGACCCATAACACCTGAGGAAGAATGCCTACCCATCACTACCGAAAAGGTGAAAAAGTATTGAGGGTCATGAAGAACTATTCCGCTGCACGACCAGGTGTTATTAAGAGCTTCTGATGAAAGAATTTGCCTTCAACCCACTAGCAACTGGCCCGTAATATGTGAACGTTTCCTAAGGGTACCTTTTCATTGGAACTAAATTCGTTATACAAAGCAATTCTTTTACGCATCTAGTTCATATCTATGTTATTATTTAGTTTATGCCTATGTATTACACTGAATATTAACCTATTAATTAATTACGAGGAATCACAAATTTTATCCCAATTAGGGCGTTTTATACCTGTGTATGCGGGCACCCGAGCAACTAAGAAAGAGGCATAATGCATAAAAGTTGTCTTCCACCTCTTTCCTTCTTATGTGCTCGCGCCTACGCAAGCAGAGGTATGAAGCGATCTAAACATTATGAACAATTGTGACGCGCTCCGAAGAAAGGGCCCTGAGCATCCAAAAATCGATTTTCTGATTACGAGCGTTTTATATTAATAAAAACTCGCTCTTTAATTTGGTAAGGTCAGAAAAATTATATTCTCATCGCGCGCGGCTCGCTTCGCTCGCAAGTTTGAGCGCACCTAGGGCGCGCGACTGTCGGTTCTTGCGCTTCGCGTTCGATAATATATTTATCTCGCGCTTTTTGAAGCTCTTTCGGCTTTAACGAATACATTCTCATCACGTATCTCGTGCTTCGCACTCGATTTTTTCAAAAATCTGAGCTTTTCTACATTATGTTCAACACTTTTATGTCAAATGTATATTAAATTTATTTATGTACCTCGGCCTGGGATTGCTTATTCACATATTACAATATAAAGTACAAATTTTATTTATCATGATGACTTTAATATTTGTTTCTTATTTTGCACTCATTTTATTCTCAGCTACCCTGAAAAATATATCATTTCAATAAATTTATATTATAACAATTCATAATATGTATTGACATTTAAACAGATCCGTTTTTATTTTCTTGTTTTTATGATTGAAAAAAAGTGCGCAACCTATGAAAAAAAATGTTGTTATTAAACATTTTATTGCAACTTGTGTCTTTCTTCCCTAAATTTAATTTGTTTATTTTCAATGTTATTGTTTGCAATTTAAACTAAAAATACGCATCCTAGTGTAAAGTGCTTTTGAGCAAATTTGGAGATATAACTTATGCGAAAAATTTTGTTAAATAAAATGTGATTGTAGCTTGTTTCCTTTTTCCAAAAAGGTAATTTTCTTATTATCATCCAGAGAAGGTATTAGATTTGTGTAAAATTTGCGGGGGCCCCCCCCCCCCAGGTTTTTGTCAAATGTCCACGTTTTGAGACCCCCTGAACCCAAAAAACAGGTTTTTACGAATGTGTCTGTATGTATGTCTGTCTGTGAGCACGATAACTTTCGAAAGAATTGACCGATTGGATTGGCCTTTGGTATACTCTTTTGTCTCCTAAACTAAAGGTCAAGTTCGTTAGCCAGCCATTTTGGATGAAAATTCAAAAAGGGAGCGCATTTTGAAAATTGTTGAGATCATTTTTTTTCAAAATTTGAAAATTATATGTGTGCCTGTTCATAGTACTCGAAAATTCAAACAATTTATTATCATGACATTTTCCGATAAAATGAAAATTTTCAGAGTTACAGCATTTTCAAAATCCAAAAGAAAAAACGAAAATTAACATTTTCAGCCAAACAACGCACGATATGAAAAAAAGTCAAGACAAGAAAAATGTTTCTTTTTGCACGCCCTACAAGATTATCATAACGAATTTTTCAATTTTCTTGAAAAATCGAAAATTCACATTCTTATTGCACAAAAAATAATGAAAAATCCAAAATTTAATTTTACGGTTAAATTATGCAAGATACGACAAATGATGAGTAAACGAAAATTGTGCACTCAAAAAAGATCTACAAATTTGTTATTGGTCACTTTTTGATACGACGTGTAGTTTTTTTTTCATTCGTAAAAAATAACATTAACAGTGAAAAAATCTGCCCGATAAGTGGGCACATTATTACATCCCGGTTAAAATTTAAAAATTTTTAGGTAACTTTTAACGATGAGTAGAACAGATAAGCTACTTATGGTAGTTACTCATATGGTTAATCGCGACGCTTGCTACATAGCGGCCAGCGATAAATGATCCGCGGTCGGTAAGGTCACGAGCGTATGAAAAACCGAGGCAGTTACCATGAGGAGATAAAATATCGGTAACAGAAAGATGTTACTTACAAATGTTACCGATATAGGATAATCAGATTTATACCACTACCATATGAATGTACTAGTAACCCTAATATGTTAAATAATAACGAAAAAACCGAATATATAGATGTAGAATATTAGTACATACATATGTTTAAACTAATACAATAATTAATGCCATATGTAACACATCGGTCACCTAACAATGTACAACGTGACACTAGTGAAATGAGTATGTAAATAGTCAGACACATTACACATAATTAAGTTAGTAGTAGAATTCATATTCCTGAAAGAGCAAGAGATGAGGTAATCGGCAACCGAGAGTATCAGCAGATGGAATTTACATATTCGCCGCTCGCGCAACTCAACACACACTAGCGTAAATCATTCAACACTTAATAGTATTGGTCACCCACTAGCATGGCTCTCAGTCGGATAATAATGTAACCAAACATATTGACATGTATAAACATTAAGCGGGACTAGATACGGGTAATATTATCAATAGAAACATGCCGATTTCAAAAGTTAGAAACGTGCCGATTTCAAAAGTAGAAACGTGCCGATTTCAAAAGTTAGAAACGTGCCAAATTCAAAAGTTCGAACGTAACTTTCAACTTTCAAGTTCGAACGTAACGTGTTCCAGTCTTGAACTAAGTCCCTTCGGCTGAGACTTTCGGTCGTTGCAGAGTAACTTTCCGAATAAAGTCCGCGGTGTTAACGTTCGTGAAAGGACCCATTATTGAATTACTTTCAAGTTTATTCAATTTATCATCCGGTAAAACTCCGTCGGTGTTTTACAATAAACAAGGAGATCCAACCGACAAAACAAGTAACTGTCTTGCCCTTTCAAGTATCGAAAGGTATATGTAAGTTTATTTCATGTAACTTTTAACTCTGTTCTTACTCCTTATAATAAAACAATTATTTAGGCAACCACCTCTTACTCATTTTAAACACTGTACTCTGGCATAGTCCGCGAAGGGCTGATAAGTGACACACAAACCCACAAACAAATAATTGGTCGGGTCTTACCAGCCTGACATAATCAGCACACTGGTCTCTCTCTTTTCCTATTATCCATACTACCCTCGCCTATTGCTCGGGACGTGACAACATTCTCATCAAAGCTTTGCTTATTTAACGTCTTTTTCATCTCGTGTTATATTTAAAGAATTATGCTTCAAATAGACGCAATATATAAATATATATATGTAAAAAAAAAGAGTTTTTGGTTCCTTGCCTAGAGGTAGGCCGGGAATTGGTAGATCAGAACATATGAACTCCTATCTAATACAATGCTGCTGAAGGCTGGTGACCTTCTCAGCATAAGATATCAACCAATTGCGACTCTCCCGGTTTCCATTACTTCCCCCCCCCCCCCCCCCCCCGTAATTTTAAGGTACGATAACTACGAGAAACTATGCACGTAAGGAAGCTAGATATTTTATGTGTACCTGAGACGAAGAAAAAGGGTTGCGAAAGTAGAAACATAGAAAATCGGGTGTTTAGAGGCGGTTTTGAAATATGGTCAGGAGTAGGTAATGAATGACATGGTAGTCAAGGGGTCGGTTTAATTATTAATGAAAAAGCAAGACAGAATCTCAAAGATCATGATTTTGCACCTCCCAGATTGTTGTGGGGTAGAATGATAGCGATCCGAGAGAAGTCAAAGACGCCTTCTGGGACACTTTAAATGATACAATAAGTACTTGCGATCAAGTTGGAAGAATAATTCTGCTAGGAGATATGAACGGTTGGGTCGGCGTCCAGCGTCAGGGTACAGATGCAGAAAGGGTGCTGGTAGGTCTGGGGATCCAAGAAGAAAAAATTGTAACATGGAAAAATTAGTTAGCTTATGCTTAGAAAAGGACCTATTTATTACAAATGCTTGGTTTAGACATAAAATGATCCGCATGTACACCTGGCGTAAAGGAAATAGCCACAGTATAATTGACTTCGTTATTGCGGATGAAAGACTAAGAGAACTAGTAAAAGATACAAGACTCATGAGGGGCTCTGAATGCAATACTGACCATAACCTTCTAGTCTCCAAAATAAACTTAGGGCGGGGATGGAGAAGAAAGAGAACCAAACAAACGAAACAAGATTGAAAATTTACAGAAACCGGAAGTGCGGATTGATTTTCAGAATAAGTTAAACGAACGCATAGATAGGGCAACTTGGGAAGTGCTTATAAGCAATAAAGATATAGAGGGCGCATGGACAGCCCGACAAGAAAAGAAAGAAGCGTACGAGAGAACGTTGAACATCACAGGTGTTAGCCATGAGGAGAGAAATAGGCTCAAAAATGATTACAGACCCAAAAATAGGAAAGTTACGCGACTAGTCAAGGAAAGTAAAGATAAAATCAGAAGAGAAGAAAAAAAATTCAAACCGACTTTGAAGGAAGCAAGAAACTAATATTTAAAAAGATGGAGGAAAGTCAAAGTACCCAATTGAGAAAGTCTGTGTCTCTGAAGTTAGAGATATAATTAGGAACATAAAAAACGGTAAGGCTGCTGGTGTAGACAGTATTAGCGCTGAAATGCTTAAATACGGTGGCGAGTACATACCTCACAGGCTGTACGAATTGATAAATTTATCTATTGAGATGGGGGAAGTCCCAGACGAGTGGAGAAAAACGATTATCGTACCAATATACAAAAGAAAGGGAGATAAAAGCAACTACAATAATTACAGAGCTATCAGCTTATCAAGTACCGTAAGTAAAATATACTCAAAAATACTTATCCGCAGGGTAATGAAAATAACAGAAGAAAATATATGGGAAGTCCAAAGTAGATTTATGACAGGAAGATCATGTAAGGATCAAATATTTAGCTTAAGACAGATCACAGAAAAAAGTTTAAAAGTAGGAAAGAAAGTTTTTTGTGCGTTTGTTGATCTAGAAAAAGCATTTGACAAGGTAGATAGAAGTAAACTTTGGGAAGTCCTCAAAGAGTACGGAGTCAATGGATGGCTCCTACAAGCAATGAAGACCAATGTATAATATAATATAATATAACAAAGCGAGTGTAAGGGTTAATGGGAAACTGAGTGACTGGTTCGATATTATACAAGGCGTTAAACAATGATGCGTTATGTTCTCATGGCTATTTATCATATTTATGGGCAAGTGTCTAAGAATGGCCCCCTTCGACGAAGAAGGTGTAGATATCGAGACAGTGAGGGTACGTGGGTTAGCTTTCGCAGATGACAAGGTTGTTATAGCAGAATCAATCGAAGACTTGCAAGGAATCTTGAGCAAACTAAATACAAGCATGAAGAACATGGGCCTCAAAATTAACGTAAATAAAACAAAAATCATAGCGTTTGAAGGAAAAGGTGATAAAACAATGTGCAACATTGTCCTAAATGATGAGAGATTAGAAAAAGTTGATAAGTACATATATCTAGGTAGCCTATTCACTAGTGACGGGAAGATAGATGGGGAGTTAGATAGGCGCATAAACGAGGGTCAGAAGGTAGAGCAGGGTCCATTCTCAGAACTAATAATATATCAAAAAAACCTAAAATGGCAATACATCATTCTATATTTGTACCGACTGTGCTATAGGGTAGCGAGACATAGACTTGTCAAGAAAAGGATAAGAGTAAAATTAACGCGATTGGCATGAAACCTCTGCGCACAATTTGCGGGAAAACAGTGATGGACAAAGTGAGAAACGAAATAATCCTCAAAGAATGTGGTGCAAAAGAGACGATAGTTGACACATGGGAAAGAAATCAGATAAGATGGTTCGGACATGTTGAAAGAGTGAAAGATGAACGACTAACGAAACAAGTGTATAAAGGTAAAGTAAATGGCAGTATGCCCAGAGGCAGACCGCGGAAACAATGGTTAGAATGTGTGGATGAGACCTTAATCCGAAAAGATATAAGAAGCCATAGAAATAGGAGAGCTTGCATGAAAAAATGCATGGACGTGAAGGAAGCTAGAGCAGTATGCCAGGACAGAAAAGTGTGGCGACAAATAGTTTATGAAAAGAATGTGAGTAGAGTGAATGACGCCTGAAACAAAAGACTTTGGATACTAATGGGCCCGAGTGGGGAGCCTTGCATAACAACCTCGTGAGGCTCTTCACTTGGGGTTATTGCTAGAGAGATTGATCAGCAACCTGGGTCGGAGCAGTGTTGCGCAACGAACGTGTTATTTAAATAAATAACACGAAAATTCTAAATCAATCTAAAAAATCTATACCTCCTTCCCCACATTACTATTTTCCAACCGAGCGAGTCACGCCTACCCCGAAAGGGAAATGGCTTAATGGTATAATAATAATTAATGCTCATGGTACTTGAAAATTGGAAAAATTTATTCTATTTTTACATTCTCATCCAGAGAAGGTATTAGATTTGTGTAAAATTTGACCCCCCCCCCCCCGGTTTTTGTCAAATGTCCAGTTTTCAATAATCATTTAAAAATTTATCATATATATGGGGCATAATTTCTGAAGTGTACCCATCTCGAAAATGAAAGTTTTCCGATCGGGCTAAAAATTGGCCCAATTGTAGTCCTATTAGATAGTACTCCTTACACCAAAAATTAATTCATTTTGATAATTATTTATTAAAGTGGAGAGGGTAAAATTTTTAGGTTTTTTGAGCAAAGCCTTAGTTTCCAACGTTTGTAACTTTTGTCCTATTGCCTTAAACAAAATTTCACCTTAAATATTTTCGATAGATTTTTTCACAAACTTTCTGGTGGTGATAACGATTTTTGAAAAAAATCCAAATTTGACCCGAATTTTTGAAAATCAAAAATAAATTTGACTTTTTCAAATATGGGCACTTTTTTTTCTTCAAAATAGTTTTAAAAGAAAGCTGAGGTTTTTTCCTATCAGACCCCCAATTTTCAGAGTGGCATATTAATTTGTCTTTGAGTAATAGAACGATACGAAACAAGATTCCATAATAGGGCGGGTAGCGCGCGATCTTCCCTAGTGCGCTCACGCCGAGGATCTTTGTACAATGCTTTAGTGCCAGTTTTTTAAGTTAAGTAATATTATATGCTACTAGAATAACTGCTCTCTGCATTTTCAGGGTGAATTAACAAGGCCTGCATTACGGTCAGTGTAAAATTAATTGGGAATATGCTTTAAAAATTAGAAGTGAGAATATACATATTTTGAATTTACACGCGCATTTTTCACTTCCTACTTCTGCCACTAGATGGCTGTCTCCCACTAGATGGTTGTAATTCTCACAAGAGAAGATAATTTTTAACAGTATAAGAAACTGGAATTTAATATTTGTATTTTACTCGCAGATTTGATCTGAAATCGAGTTTATCGAAGCAGGTTTGTTCGTAAATTTATTTTATTCTTCATTTTCTCATTCTTATTCTCCTTTATCTATTATTCTTATAATTGTATTTTTGGAAATATCGTGACTTTGGTCATTCTTATCTAAAAATCTCTTTTTCAATTTGAAAAAAATACTTTTTCCACGATGGATGAAAGACTTTGTGTCGATCAAGAATGATGATGGAACTCGTTCACATGTTCAGAAAAGGTTACTACTGTGTAATCTCAACGAGTTATATGCTCAATTTACGTCACAACACGTAGGCCTGAAGATCAGTATTTCGAAATTCACAAAACTCAGACCTCGTCATTGTGTTCTAGCAGGAAGCAATGGCACTCATAATGTGTGCGTTTGCGTGCATCATGAGAATGTCAAGTTGATGTTGAATGAAATAAATATTCAACATTTAACAGAGGATACTGACATGGTGCTCACAAATTATCACGACTGTCTGGATGCTATTGTATGTCCTAACTCTTCAAGTTCCTGTCATTTAGGAGAGGTTGAAAACTGTCCAGGTACTGCGAACTTGAAAGATAACATCACAAAAGCTTTTGATGAACATTGTATCAATGAAGTGAGATTTGAAATTTGGTTACAGACCGACCCATGTACTCTGAAAACTCTCGTAATGGATACTGATGAATTCCTAGATGATTTCTGTGAAAGGCTGTTTACTTAGCTCATGACACGGTGGCTGTTCACGAGTATCAAAAGATAATAGTAGATTACTTGGAAACTCATTTCAGGCCAAAGAAAATGTACTATTTCACTGATGGTGCAGGGCAATATTTCAAAAATAAGAGTAGCTTTGTTAATCTCCAAGCCCATGAAGAAGATTTTGGTATCCAAGCTGAATGCCACTTCCATGGTACATCTGATGGTAAGGGTGCATGTGATGGTGTAGGAGCGAACATAAAGAGACAAGCAGCACGTTCAAGCTTACAATGTTCTCCGAAACATCACATACTCACTCCCCATGCTTTGTTTCAGTGGGCAAAGAGTAACTGTAAGGAGACCGAAATTTTTTTCAGCAGCAAAGAAAATCATGCCTTAGTCACCGAATTACTGAAAGCCAGATTTGACAAAGCTGTCACGATACCAGGTACATTACAGTACCACGCTTTCATTCCCACTCAAAATGGAATACTTTAACTCAAGAAGTTTTCGTCCTCTGAGAAATACGTCATCTTCTCGAATGGCAAAAAACAGAAACCGCAAAAGAGGCCTGCAAAGAAAACAACTGTTGAAACTATCGCCAAAAAATCGCACAGAAAGACACATAATATTACCATATAATATTACTTAACTTGAAAAACTGGCACTAAAGCGTTGTACAAAGATCCTCGGCGTGAGCGCACTAGGGGAGATCGCGCGCCACCCGCCCTATTATGGAATCCTGTTTCGTCTCGTTCTATTACTTAAAGACAAATTAATTTGCCACTCTGAAAATTGGGGGTCTGATAGGAAAAAACCGCAGCTTTCTTTTAAATCTATTTTGAAGCAAAAAAAAGTGCCCGTATTTGAAAAAGTCAAATTTTTTTTGATTTTCAAAAATTCGGGTCAAATTTGGACTTTTTTCAAAAATCGTTATCACCACCAGAAAGTTTGTGAAAAATATATCAAAAATATTTACAGTGAAATTTTGTTTAAGGCAATAGGACAAAAGTTACAAACGTTTGAAACTAAGGCTTTGCTCAAAAAACCCAAAAATTGTACCCCCTCCACTTTGATAAATAATTATCAAAATGAATTAATTTTTGGTGTGAGGAGTACTATCTAATAGGACTACAATTGGGCCAATTTTTAGCCCGATCGGACAACTTTCATTTTCGAGGTGGGTACACTTCAGAAATTATGCCCCATATGTTCCAAAAACGACTTAGATACTTTTTTTATTCCTTTTTCAGATAGTTGAAAAAAGTCTTTCTTATTGTATGATTTATTAGAAAGATACGGAAATATACGCTAAAGTAAAGGAATTGCCTTCTTCATTTTAAATCAAATACAAATTTAGTCATTTTTATCTGAAGAACATAGAACATAATATATGGTCGTTGCGAAGCGCGGCGACCAAATCGCGCGCTGTAAGCGCGCTCAAACTTTTGGGTTTCTATTATCCGATGAACAGAAACGAGCGTGGAGCAAGGTTTACATTATTCTTAAACAAAATATCCAGCGCGAAGCGCGAGTGTCTTATGAGAATGTGTTCCTTAAGGTCGATAGAACCTTACGTAAATTAGTTCTTCTTTTAATGTAAAACTGACATAATTAAACCAATAGCAGGTCATAACGATGAAGCTTACTAAGAGAGTATTAGCTCGCGAAGCGCGCAATAGCGAGCACACGAAGTGCGAAAACCTAGAGGAACCGAGCTTAAAGCGTCAGGCAAATGTGTCCGAGCGCGAAACGCGAGATCCGACAGGTGCGCGCCCTAGGCGCGCTGAAACTTGCGAAACAAATTTGTAAACCTTTTTTGGTTGAACAACTTTTGTCTTTTCATTTTTTTCGTCTCTTGTGTCATTTTTCCAAAAGTTTAATTTTTTTATTCTTAATCTTGTTTTTTACGATTAAAAGAAAATCTACTCGTTCTACCTAAAAATTACCAATAACAAATTTGTAATCTTTTTTGAGTGAACAACTTTTGTTTATTAATTTTTTTTTCGTACCTTGTGCCGTTTTCCAAACAATTTAATTTTTTTATTTTTAATGTTATTTTTTACGATTAAAACAAAAACTACGCGTCTAAAACTACTACTGTTGATTTTTGCGAATAAAGCAAAAACCATGCATCCTATCAATAAATATTTCATAACAAATGTCTAGCTCTTTTTTGGTTGAACAACATTTGTCTTATTTTTTTTCGTAGCTTATGTCGTTTCTCCACAAATTATTTTTTTTTGGCTGTGTGTAGTCGTCCGGAAAAATTAGGGAGGTTGGACCAATATTATATATGTGGCCAGTCACAGGGATGCCTTCCCGCCCCCACGAGACTAACTACAGGCACTAACAAACTAACACACACTGACACGTTCGCGAAAACCTGATTTCGGGTTCAGAGGGTCTCAAAACCCGGACATTTGGCAAAAACGGTGGGAGGGGGTCCAATTTTTCACAAATCTAATACCTTCTCTGATTTGAACGTAATAACATGTATTCATATTTTTTCGTAATTTTCAGAATAAAAATACTTACCAAGTTAACCTAGTCAGTGGTTTATTTGTGCCGAATACAAAATAAGTAACACTGATTAAAGATTTTGGTAGCTTGAATAGTTAAAGAAGAAAATTTCATGTTAGTATCACACATTTCGTAGCCTTCTAATTTAATCCTCAAATTATCGTCACTTTTTTATCCTAAACAAATAGACCATTGACTAGATTAAGGCTGTGGGAACAGGGTGCACAAAAATGGGGAAATCTATTAAGCACTCAAAACTTACCAAGTACTGATGATCATTCGGTTTTGAGGTTTCAAAAATGCTCTTTAAAAATTTTCTAGACCCCATAAGAGGTTTCGTGGTGGCGGTGAGTCTGTTTTTTCGAAAAAATCCGATAACTGCTAAAAAATTTGAGTAAAGTGTTTGTAGCAACCAAAGCAACGTCGTGAAGTGCGCAGGAAGCCGACTCACAGCTGATAGCTCAACCGTACTTGATCGTACTAGGAAAATGTACTGTCGGTAAAAGTCGCATCTGTCTTGGTGGGAATTTCAAATTAGAATGAAAAATGCAATTTGTGATTTTCTATTTTTTAAATTGTTTATTGACATGTCCGAATGATTGGAGAATGCAACAGCCTCATTGCAATTTGAATGAAAAATAAATTTCTCCTTAGAATAATAAACTTTGTCTCGGAACAGAAAAAGTGTGGCAAGTGATAAAAGGATGCCGCTGTGAACTCGCTGATAATAATCGATAATAATTTTGCAATTAAAAAAAAAAAATTTATTGAATTATTTACATATCTTATTGTGTTCTAACGTACGAAAACATATAAAGATGGCACATTACGTAGAATCGTATAAATAAGGTAAATATTGCACACCCTATTCTCGCTCTATAGAACACCAATATTACTCGCATTCCTAGAATTTAAAACGCCCTCAGAAAGGCACACTTGGAAATCTCACAAAAATTTGCTTTTACTAGAGAGAAAATTATTATTTGAATATCTTGCAGGAAAAATTTAAATTTCTCATTGTAAATAACAAAATCAACACAATCAAAAACAACTCAACAAGATATGTAAATAATTCAATAAATAATTTTTAAAACAGTTGCAAAATTATTATCGATTATTATCAGAGAGTTCACAACGGCATCCTTTTACCACTTGCCACACTTTTTCTATTCAGAGACCAAGTTTATTATTCTAAGGAGAAATTTATTTTTCAGTCAAATTGCAGGGATGCTGTTGCAACCGGATTTTTTTCGAAAAACCAGAGACTTACCCCCACTACCACCAACGAAACCCCTTCTGGGGTCTAGAAAATTTTCAAAGAGCATTTTTGAAACCTCAAAACCGAATGATCATCGGTAGTTTGTAAGTTTTGAGTGCTTCCAGCCTCCTGTCACCGAGAGTTGAAAATGGTCCATGTGTTGAAGACGGCCATGCGGCGGCGCTAGTAGTAACTTTGTTCGTGTTGTTTTGACGGTTATATGGCTTTCGTCATGTAGAGTCGTTACAAACTCTTAAAAATGTAACAATAAAACGGTTTCTTTATGCAATTATTGTGAAACTGGCACGGTGGAGTTTTCTACTAGTTTTTTTATGTTTGTTTGTCGCGTTAATTCTGCTTATGTGTATCGCTCCGGGGTGCAAATCAGGTTTCAAAAGTGAACTCAGAGAACCCGAATATCCCGAATATGAAAAAATTAAGTTTTTCGTCGTTCCGAAAGACCCAGCTATTAAAGCTTTATGGTAAAAAGCTTTAATTCGGAAAAATGTTACCGTGAAAGCAGGCCAGTTCATTTGCAGTAAAAATTTTTTAAAGGAAGACATTCTCCACGAGAAAATCCTAAAAGGACCCGATGGCACTAGTTTGGGAAAGGTAAGTAATTATATATTTACTGTAAAATCGAAATCACAATTTAAAGATAAAAGAAAAGTAAACTCTTTTTCATTAAATAAACTGTAATATTTGGTATTTTCACTTACTACTCATTTCAAAAAAATTCGGTTTGTTTTCCCCTCAGCAAGTTTAACAAAAAACATATTTTATTAATATTTTTCGTAATTTTCAGAATAAAAATTTGTACGAAGTTAATGTAATGAATGGTCTATTCGTGCATAATACAAAAAAGTGACATTAAGATTTTGGTCGCATGAATTGTTAAAGAAGAAAATTTGGGGTTACTGTCACACATTTTGTAGCCTTGTAATTTAATCCTTACATTTTTTTGTTACACTGCCTGAGGGAAAAACAAACCGAATTTTTCTGAAACGAGTAGTAAGTAAAAATACCTAATAATACAGTTTATTGAATGAAAAAGAATTTACTTTTGTTTTATATTTAATTTGTGATTTAGATTTTACAGTAAATATATAATTACTTACCTTTCGCAAAATAGTGTCATCGGGTCCTTTTAGGATTTTCTCGTGGAGAATGTCTTCCTTTAAATAATTTTTACTGCAAACGAACTGGCTTGCTTTCACGGTAAAATTTTTCCGATCTAAAGCTTTTTGCCATAAAGCTTTAATAGCTGGGTCTTGCGGAACGATGAAAAAATTAATTTTTTCATATTCGGGATCTTCGGGTTCTCTGAGTTCACTTTTGAAACCTGATTTGCACCCCGGAGCGATACAAATCGGCATAATTAATGCGATGAACAAACATAAAAACACTAGTAGAAAACTCCACCGGGCCAGTTACACAATCATTGTTTAATGTTTTACATTACAGGTCAAATCTGTCAAAAATTAATAAAGAGCAACTGCGTTGATTGCAAATCCGCACTATTTTATTCTGCAAATGACGAAAGTGTGGGTCAAACCCAAACTAATCATCCAGTGGTAAAATTAATCACTTTAGATTAAAATCACAATATTCAGTACCCGAATTTTGAAACTCTTTGATTTTATAAAATCAATCGAAAAATCGTTTTCTCTGCATTGCAAGAAAAATCATGTTTTTGACTTAGTCTTGAATGATTTGTCTCAACCCAAATTTTACTTTTCTTGTGCAGAACATGGGAAAGAAGTTTTGTCCTACACTATTAACTTATATTTGCAGAATAAAATGCGACAGTTTGCTAAAATTTCTTTAGCTGATTCCAAAAAAGCTAATTTGCAGAAAAAGAAATTAGCGAAATTAGCTGAAACCTCATTCTAATTCGTAATTTATTATAAGATTTCGAAAAATAATTTTCGATTAATTTGAGTCTTGCCAAAGATAAAAATATTTGTTAATTTGTTTCTTTAAGAGTGACTATACAAATGTTAGAATATTTTAGCTTCGTTACAAAGTCTAATTGATTTTAAAAATATCACATTTGAGAGTTCGTTATTTGTAATAGAAAATAATATATGTATTATTATGTATCTTATTACTTGTTTGTAATATATCTAGATATAATAATTATATTTATTACATAGTCGCATTATATTGTGAAATAGTAACATACAAAGTTAGATCTTCATCACTATATTTAAAAGTGTTTGAATATCCGGGACTAATACAAAATAACGAAAAAATAAATAATAAAACCACAAATTAACGAAAAAAAAAATTCCAAAAATATAACTTAACGAATTATAAAATTGACCGAATTATAAAATAAATTAAGTGTTAAATTTCCATAAACATTTAAATACCTGAAATTTAAATTTGCCGAAAATAATTAATAATTGATTAATTAAATTGTTTATTTTATTTATAATTTCATAATTTATTCATTTAATTTGTATAATTCGTTAATTGTATAATTCGGAAATTTTATAATACGGTCTCGAAGTCTGTCAATTTTAGATTTGGATATTTTTAAATTCGGGATTTTATTTTTTGTCAATTAAAAATCTTTCCGTTGTTTGAAATTTAAAACATTTTATAATTCGATAATTTATATTTTCGACCACTTTTCTCATTAATTTGTGTATTCGTTATTTATTTTTTAATTATTTTTTATAATTCCCGAATATACATGCAATTTTTTTTGTTTGAATTATGTCAATTTCTCCTATATTAAACAAAATAATAAGTAAGTACATAAGTCTCATTTACTACCTGATTCTACACTATAAAGAAAAAATTATTTTAAATTGTTTTTCATATTTATTTTGTAACTTTTATGCGTTTTTCCTATGGTATTGCATGGTTTTGTAGACCAAAGTTACTACTAGCGCCACCGCACGGCCGTTTTCAACTCTCATGACACATTTTTTCCATTGGGCAGTACAGTGGAAGCACCCCCCTGAGTGCTTCATAGATTTCGCCATTTTTGTGCACACTGTTCCAACAGCCTTAACTTTGTATATATTTTTGTTATTGCACTTACTGAGCAAAAGAAACCGACTTTTATTTATACAAGTACTTCAAAATACCTAGTTGAACGAATTTAAATTTAGTTAAATACAAAAACAACACCTAACCTCGCATGATCGTTCGGTTAAACACGAAAATACGTCTCCATCGATTGATACTTGTTTATCGGTTTTGGTACATTTTTCCTTAACAGTATCCTTGGATTGACCACGACCAGGTTTTAAAGATGGTTTTGAACTACTTCTGTAATATATATAACCAAGTCCCAGAACAACCGGAGCTCCAACTACCAGGGCAAGTTGCCATTTCGGAATGGGGGGATTGATATTGTTGATAACACTACTGGACCCACTAGCTGATGTCATCCTGAAGTAAGTCGACTGAAAGATTCGTCACTGTACAAAACGAAAATCTCCTGAATTCTTATTATCACCTTTTTTCTTATTTTGTAATTGGACAAGAAAAAAGTAAAACTCGTTCATCAATATTCAATCCAAAATAAAGACTGTGAAGATAATAACGTAGGTAATTCTGCTGTAATCAAATTTTCAAACTTTGCACTTTTCATATTTATCCCAAGTTTAACAAAAAAATGCCAATAAAAAATAGCCACATTAAAAGCATGGCTAGAAATACCGAAACAAACAGTTCGAACGCATTCCGCGTTGCAATGACGACTTTCGGCAGTGGTGTACACTTAACTCCCCTATAGCAAGGCTGGTAAATAATCGAGGGTGTGATTAGACCCATCCCCATGGACGTATGAATCAAAAGCAGGGTTGTACAGTGATGCGTCACTCGAGGTTTTCTACGCATAATAGATAAACGACGTAATATACGTAGAAAACTGTATAATACATATCAAAGATGGCGGACGTAATTTACGTGGGCTCGGATGGAGCATAATGGTGCTTTCACACCTCTGCCTGCCTGCCTGGTGCAGGCAGGCAGCTGCCCGAGACCGTTCACACCTCGGATTTTCCGGCTATGGAAAATCTTAAAATCGCGCGGGAATTTTAAATATTGTAAAATTTTTAAATGATATAGACCAAGTTTTTCATAGTTAAGAGGGCTGTGTACATGGGCATTCGGAGGCATGCCGCATTTCAGCATTTTCTCCGAAAGTATTGTGAAAAATATGACTTATGTGGTATGCCTGGATTAGCAAAAGAATAAAGTATGTCAATCTGTAGTCAAATTTGAATAAATATTTATTATATTAAAAATATGATTGCTCAAAGTTACCCTACTTTTGAAGGCTGATTTCTCGGCTTGTAATAATTATTTCGAAATTTTAACAACGGATAAACATAGATCAATTGTTTCTGAAACAAGTAATATATATAAAGAAACTATTGGTTTGAAATAAATATTAAAATACATGCGAAAAGAAACAGCATTTTTGGGTAAAATTTAAGGCAAGGAACTACCGATCCTGGCGGCCAAATATTGAGGAGACATTTAGGCACGCCCACGCTATTGTACTCACTACAATGCATACCCTTTACCTCACCCCGGCAGGTTGTAGGGCCTGCGCTAACTGTAATTCACATCTGGCACCACTCTCAGGAAAATCTTTTCAGATTCATTTCTGACTTTTCTCTTTAGCCACCAAAGAAATGTACGAAATGTTAAAGTTCCCAAAAAATTTGCCAAAAATAATTCTCTGACTATTTTGGCAATCGAATGCCAATAGCAAAAATCTCGATTGAAATTTCTTAATCTATCACAAAAATAGTTTCTATTATAGCGATATTTTTTTCATTTGAGAAAGAATCATTGGCAAGCCGAAAAAGTTGTCTTTAAAAGAAGGTCCACTTTGATCAAGCATATTTGTAATATCATAAATATTTATTCAAATGTTATGAATGCAATCTCTATCTTATTCTTATGCGAATCCAGGCATACCATATAAGTATAATTTCAGCAATACTTTCAGGTAAACTAGCCGCGAGACGTGGAAACAAAGTTTGAAATGTTGAAAATACTCGAACTGAATTTTCGTCTAATCGAAACATTTCATTGGGATACATTGAGAGACCTTTTGTTGGAATAAATGAAAAAAATAAATTAGAATTTGGTATAAAATCGTACCAAAATAGGGAAAACTGAGGTTTTATTACACTTATTCGTATTACAGTACCGAAGTTTAATATTATCATACGAGTATTTAAAACACGAAGACGACAAAGTAGTATTCTAAATACGAAATATTATGAATCTCCATTTCAAGAATTAACACTATGAAAAAGTGATATTCTTTTTACTGAGTTTTCGAAAAATAATTTGAATAAGAAAAATAGTGAATATCATAATCTCGAAAACGTATTTTAGAAATTGATATTGTCTATATGAAGTTGACAGAAACCTAAGACGCATAGCAAACTATGAAATCCTTATTGTTGATTTTTCACATAGTTTCGTTTGAGAATGCTCCTCGAGTGTTTCCGCCGTTTTCCGATCGAGCCCGATTGAGCAGAGCCGAATATGGAACGCATGGAACACCGGCCGCGGTCGATCCAAATCAAATTCGGTTCAATTAGAAATTAGATTAATGCATGTAAATATTGTAAAATCCCATTATTATTATTTTTAAAGAATTACTTGAAACAAAAAATTCGCTGAACCAGAAAATTAATTATACCTTTATTTTATTTCTATTCTCTACTCCAATCCCTGTCCAGATTTCCAAAAATTGGAAAAAGAGCATTTAATGCGTTAATTTTCAAAATCACAAACTTCTTTTTTAAATATTCAACAATGTTTTATTACTACAACCTTTTAACTATCAGAAAATATATATTTTTTTTAATTAATATATAATATTGTACACATTATTTATATCTGACTCCTTAGTTCTGTCAAAAGATACATGAGGAATTTTTTCTCTCGAAATTTATACACTAAGATAATAAGATTTAATTAAATGAGTGCAATTTATAAAATATTACATCTAAATACACTCAGGTTTATTATAATGAGTTACTGAGATATCAGATTGGATAATGTTATTCATAAAAGAATATTATCAGTTCCTTTAAAAAAAATGTATTTTATAAAAAATCAATTCAATCATTGAAAGTGATAAAATGTTTAACCTATCTATTAATCAAATTTTTGAAGCAACAAATCACTCGTGAAACAGGGCCCAGATATTTTTCATACTGCCCTGAATTGTCAAGCGACGCAGCTTTGCCGAGATTTTTGCCAAATATTCCATAATATAAGTTAGCCGTGAGGTTTAGTTGTTAGGAATAAAATGCGTTAGTCCTTCGGGTAAGTTAGGTTCGAATTTCGCCGCAGCGATTCCGATTTTTCATAGAGATTAAGCGTGCGATTATGTATGTAGTGAATAAATTAAGTATATAATAATACAAATTATAATTGTACGCGTGTTTCCGTATATAATTGTATTTAGTTTGTGTATTTAGTTCCTCCTTCTGAAGGTTGAATCTTTTGGTGGAGGGAGTTATTTTTCATATAGTCGTTTGAGATTCTCGTATGCTTTGTATGGCAACTTCAAAAGATGTTTTCACTCTTTCGAATAAATTGTATTACTATCGTTTTAATTTCGCTTGCCAACTTTGATATAGTGAATTTTAAATTCTCGCAAGTTTTATAAGAGTTAATGCAACATTCTTTCCATTTGTTCAAACAAAAATATTAATTCTGCCGGCTAAAAACCACTATATTAATTTTTGATACGCAAACCCTGTTTTCCCTATTTTGGAACGATATTA
The DNA here is from genome assembly GCA_932195095.1 of Andricus curvator. NCBI lineage: Eukaryota > Metazoa > Arthropoda > Insecta > Hymenoptera > Cynipidae > Andricus > Andricus curvator. The sequence goes on along the minus strand of CAKNYM010045636.1, from coordinate 12,197 downwards.
TACTAAATTCTCATTCATTTTTATGATTTATTCTAACAAAAAGTCTCTCAGTGTACGTACATTTTTCGAGGAACGATTTTTGTACCACCCCATTATGTATATAACCCATTATTCATAATCGAAGTCTATAGAAATACTCTAATATTTAAACAATTCGCCTTCTTAACGCAGCAAAGTTTTCAAGATAAATCTTCAATTACAATTGTCATACAACACGTAAAAAATAAGAGCTACATTTCAAGCTTTATTTCGACTTCATGCGGCTACTTTATCTGAAACAATTGTTAACAATTATTACTTATGCCATATGTCTGGATTCGTAAATAAGTAAGGCAGAAGGGATGTTTGTCAAAGTTTAATAAATATTGATGATATTCAAAATATGCTTGGTCAAAGTTACTCTATCTTTGAAGAATAATTTATCGGTTTGTAACTATTATTTCACAATTGAAAAGTAACATTTCAATAAAAAAAAACTTTTTTTCTAGTATCTTGAGAAATTTCAGTCCGAATTTTCACTGGATATCAAGTATATTTCGAAACTATCCCAATGAAATGTTTCGATTAGACGAAAATTCAAATAGAGCATTTTCGACATTTCAAACTTTGTTTCGACTTCGTACGGCTATTATGTCAGAAACTATTGTTAACAATTATTACTTGTGTAGTATGCTGGATTCGTAAACGAATAAGATAGAAGGGATCTTCAAAGATAATTCAACAGGAAGAAATATTTAAAGATCAACTGTGATTGAAAATATTAACCGATTTTTTCCAATCTTTTTTTGAGTTACTCGTAATAATATAACGAGGCTAATTCAGTATATTACAATTGAATTAAGTGATATTGTACAAAATTTAGATTTTTCTACGGTGTGTCTAATCTCAAACAATGGGAAGGTCGCGCCAGGCCAAAAACCGTCCGCTCGGCAAACTACCCCCCGCCGCGCCGCACGGGTGCCGATTTCCAGACAATGCCTCACGCAGGCCGACTGTCCCCTGATAATGACTTATTGCAGGAAATTTTTTTCACACTTTTTTTCCGATGTACCCTTTTTCCCTGAGAATATTCGTACGGTGATTGGCTGTCGAAAATTTTTTTTTCACTAACAAGCTCCACCTTTTTGGGCGTGCTTATCATATTTCTGTCTCTCTCGCACACTCAACTCAGAATTCCCACGGGTGTCCCCAGCCCTCTTAAAATTGACAATTATGATAATGAGTTTCATTTTCCTCCTATAATGTAAAAATAAGAGATAAAATGTGCAGCCCTGAAGTGAGCATTTCAGAAATTGTCAAGTGATTACAGAAAAGTAGTTTTGTCAGTCGTCGTGACGTTGTGTTTTTTTTATTCTTATCCAGTGTTGATGTCCTGTGTCGCGGAATGAAGGAAAATATATTTCTGTATTTAAAATAAATAAGTTTTTATGCTATTGTACAACGTAAATATTTTTTTTAATGTGAAATTTCAAATTCGTATAGGAACCGTCAATTTACAGCAACCTAACCTGCAAAATGCTACTTATATATATTTTTTTCAGGCTTCACAGATAGAAAATTATGTTTTGTAATACAAAGTAATCCCAAGATGCATCATAATATATTTTTTCCTTTTTTTTCAGATCGCAAACATAGATTAATCATTCAAAGGCGTAAGATATTAAATATTTGTCCCATTTCTCTAACTTACTCATATTCGAGCACTGTAAAAATATTTCCGTAGATTATCCATTCTATTCAATCAATTTTGCACAACGTTACACAATTATATCGTACAACGCCGAGAGTCAATTGTCGTAAGTTCTAAAAAAAATTTCGGAAAATCGTCACATATACAATGTAGCAGTTTCAAAGGTTATGTTGGGATTTATGTTATAATATATAATTGTATGTACATATACGTTCAGTGTGGTAAATTTTCATAATTAAGTTGTGCAATCCTAAATTAATTAATTTTTCAGACGGAGTGATAACATCTCCTCTAGTAGGAGCACTAAGTAGTTCCGGACCAACTTTTAGAAGTAATTTTTCGTAATCCTGTAGAGTCATACGCACGTAATTGCGGAACATTACACGATCAAACATGACCATCTCTTTAATTAGATTTTCATGAGCTCCTGCAATAATTCACTTACATTATATATACTTAAGATGTACATATAATTAAGAATAAGAGCGTTAACTTTACCCTGATCTACGCGACGTTCCCAGAGAGGATGCACTCGAAATCGTCTCCTATTCGCCCTTCTCCGTCGTCGCCTGAGCAGCCACAAAAGTGCTACTTCTTGGATGATAGCTATCAAAAAGCCAGGAAAAAATAATTTTGTATCTTTGAAGCCTGAAAAGAATATACATACACACACACACACACACACACACACATATATATATATAAGTAGCATTTTGCAGGTTAGGCTGCTGTAAATTGACGCTTCCTATATGAATTTGAAATTTCACCTCTAAAAAAATATTTACGTTGTACAAGAGCATAAAAACTTATATATTTTACTTACAGAAATATATTTTCTTTGATTCCGCGACACAGGACATCAACACCGGATACGAATAAAAGAACACAACGACTGACAAAACGACTTTTCTGTAAACACTTGACAATTTCTGAAATACTCGCTTTAGGGCTGAACATTTTATCTCTTATTTTTACATTATAGGAGAAAAATGAAACTCATTATCATATTTGTACATTTTAACTATAAAAGCCTTGGTTTATTTCATTAAAGATTTTACAATATTTAAAATTCCCGCGCGATTTTGAGATTTTCCATAGCCGGAAAATCCGAGGTGTGAACGGTCTCGGGCAGCTGCCTGCCTGCACCGGGCAGGCAGGCAGAGGTGTGAAAGCACCATAATATAACCTGACTATTTTGAATTATGCCAAAGATATTATCTTTGATTATGCTTATGTCAGAGAGAGATGAGGTCAGCCCTATCCGACTACTGAGAAAAGTAGTTGTCGCTTACAAGTTCCACTTCACGGGTGAACTAATCCGTCGGGCGGCGCGTCGATCGTCCTGTTCCAGAAAAGCATTGGTCTTATGGAAAAGCCAATAATTAATATTAAATAAAAACATTCCCGATCATTTCAGTTTGCAAAATTAAGACCAACAACTCTTTGATGGGTAATTGATATTTGAAAAATATAAAAGTCATTGAAATCTAAAAGGATTATTGAAAAAACATTGTTTTAAAAGTGCTATATATCGCAGTATTCTCAAAATTTCATATATTGCAAGCAACATTTAAAAACGTTAAACAATTTATATTCATAATATTTTGATTTATTCTAATGGCACTTTAATATAAAATTATTAAAATTATAACTTTACATATGTTTGTTAATAACAATAGGTATTTAACATGTGGAAGTATGTGTTTTTTGATGAAATGTTTAATAGGTACTATATATTAAGAATAAAATTTATTAATAACAAATATAAATTAATTTTATAATAAATTGGAAGTCAGAACCCTATTGACAAAATAAAAATCATAAGAGAAAACGAAATATTATAATAAAAAATGTAACAAGAAAAAATTATAATATAAAAATATTATAGAAACTTGAATAGTGAAATTAGCAAATGTAATAGTATCTTAATATTTTTAGAGTATAATAAATTAGGACTTTAAAAAATTTTAAATTTTAATCATTCTATTTTTAAGAACGAGAAAATTTTTTTAGGCTAAATATAACAAGCCAATTAAAATTTTTGTGTAGAAATATTTCTATAATTCCAACACATATTTATTGTATCATATTTCGTTATCAAGGAATAAAATAAACTTTCTTTTACAAAATATACGTTGAAGAAGAGGGGGGGGGGGGGGTGAATGAATTAAACGAATAAGTAAATATTCGCAAAATCAACAAATTCAGTATATTTTTCTAAAATGCACAACTAAATAACATACAATATTAGTACTACCATACACCTGGGACTAAATAAGGTCTCTTTAAACCCACCTGCAACAAATAAAAAATCCTAATATTATAATTAATAATAACCTAATAATAACCTAATCGAGATATTCATCGTTTTCTTTTGGATTTTGATAGCGTTTATTGTCTTACTTTGAAACCCATCGAAAAATATAAAAAGCTTCAAAATTAATAAAATGGCGGTGGCTCTTCTACAAAATATGAAAAGCTGCTTTAAAAAAAAATCCACACTTATATTTTCTGCCAATTTTTTGTTCAATGTTTAGTTTCATAATAAAGATATTTTGTGGGTTTTAAGCGGGCTAAATAACTTTTGTCGCCAGCAGAATTTTTTTTATATAATCAAATTTTCTAATTTCGCTTGTAAACAACGACAGATATGAAAAAATGTTGAGATAAAACTTTGTACGTCTAAAAAAGTTCTATGCAAATAGCCCCTTGCTCTTTTACGATACTTTGCATCATTTGCGAGAATAATTCAACAGTTACATTTTTAGGAAAAAAATAATTATCCCATCCTTAAGAATGCTTTAGCCCGCATAAAGCTGATATGATGCCTTTCTTCTATTAGCAGAAACTTTGTTTAACCCTCCGTTAGACGCAACCGGCCTGACAGGCCACCTCAAGCTGTTTTCGCTCATCTCTCGTACTACAGAGCGCACAGGGGCTTGACTTTCTTAGTATTCGTCAATCAATATAAGCTTTTTCGAAAACCTTTAATAAGTTTTACGGCAGACTAAATAAAATGTGACTGTGATCCTTCAAACATGCCAGGTTCCCTGCACCCGAGCGGACGAAGTCACCAACAAATTAACAAAAAGAGAAGCTTTCATAACTGAAACTTGAAATTTCACTCACAGGGGTTTTTGGGTTGCCAATAAGGAATTTGATGTCAATTCCACACAAAAAATGGCGGTTGCAATATGGCGGACACTTTTATGGACAGCTTTTTCGATTTCGACGACAATCGTCACACTGGAGTCCCATGAGTCGATGATAATATATTTGTCGTCATTTTTACAAAAAACATAACGGCGGAAGCAATATGGCTGACAGTATTTTCGAAAACGTATCTCATTCCAACGAAAATCAGTATACGAAGCTTTTCTGAGTCACTAATAAAGTGTTATTTATTCCGTAGGGAAAATTCATAACAAGAGGTGCAATTAAAAAAACGCAAATGCGTTGATTCTGCCTTTCAATAGTCGCCATGTTGGATCCACCATTTTGAGTTTTGCAATTCTAACGTCAGAATCGTAATGAGCGATCCCAAAAACCCTCGTACATCAAGTTTCAGACGAGTTGAAAAAAATCGCTAATTCTGTGATTCTGCCTTTCAATAGTCGCCATATTGGATCCACCATTTTGAATTTTGCAATTTCAACATCAGGGCTGTGTTCGAGAATTGTCTGGGAGTACTGGATGTACTGGCGTGACGTCATAAAAATTACTGCTGTGAGAATGGCGAGGGCGATGAGAACTGTTGCAGTGATGCCAACGTAGACAAAATTATTATTTGGAGCGTTGCGATTGACTGTCGACCGAAAAACGTCATCAATCATGGCGATTCCGTGTAATTTTGCGTGACGTAATTTTTACTGGAATTGCTGGATTTAAAAGCATGTGTAATATCACTGGGAGCAAGATGGTGGCAATAAGCTTGGTTTAATTTCAGAAAATAGTTATAATTAATTCATTATTATATTATATTAATGAATTAATTAATTTATAAAGGGCTTCCACATAAATACAAAAGGTAGTAATAAGTAAAGCACAAGTTGCTAAATTAATTGTTCAAAAAATATATATTAATAATAATTGCCACACGGTGCGAAGTTTTTTATTTTTTAGGACATCTTGATTCAAATATCAAATAAATACCTAACTTTTTTAAATAATGCAATATGACAAGTGCATACTTTATATTTTATAATTTGAAACGGACCCGCACTTTTCGGTACACTTCACAGACATCAGGGCCGGCGAAAGAAATTTTGGGGGGCCGGTACTGATTTTGTTCGAAACATTAGAAAACCTCCAACTTATTTGAATTTTTTCTAAATTAATCATTGTTCAACTGTTATTTGCAAATCAAAAATCAATACTTTTACTTTCAAATTAAAAATAAAAAAATTATAATTGTAACATTCAAAGTTTAAATTTATCACTCTGAAATTGTGACAATTCAGTTTCGAATTCTTTAATATTGAAAGTTGTTCTATTTTTTTTTGTCAATTTAAAAATTCCAAATTGAATGTGTTAAAAATTGAATATTTTATACTGAAACAATACTTGAATGAGATTTTTAAATTGAATAAAGGCGTTTATTTATGAATATATTAATTTGAAGTGATTTTTAAATTGAACATTGTTTATGAAGACTGAATCGGCCGTTTACATTTGCGTAACTACTGAGGTTTTCGAATTGAATTAGTTCAAATTTTAAGGTTAAAATATGTAAATTATATAATTTTGAACAGATCCAGAATCGTCTTGTAAAATCAATTACTCTTCCATTTTTAATACTCAAACTATACATTTCAGTTTTTAAAAGCATTATTTAATTTATATTTACAGCTGATACATTTAAAAAGTTTTTTTATTTGCCGGACAAAAAATAAATTCACTTTCATTTCCCGATTTCTCCCGGTCGCGAGTCTAACTCAATTTAGCACAACTTTAATTTTTTTGAAATATTAATTTTTCGGTTATAACTTCCGGGACAATCATTTTATTCCTTGAAAGATTTTCTACAAATCTCGTTGATAATTTTTTATCTTAAGAAATGTATGTAAAAATTATACTATTATTATTTTTATAAACAATATTCTTCTTTAGTAAAATTGTGGTAATAAAAGCGTTTCGAAGAGATATTTTTCAATCTTTCGAGGAATAAAATGAATATTTATAGGTCGACCAAGGTTAATTTCCTTTATAAAATTTGGATTACATCGCATTTTTTCCAGTTTTTTCTACTATAGTCCAATTTAGTTTTGTATCTTTGGGCGAAGGAATCCGTTCTATAGTTTGACAAATATTCTTTATAGATCAATATTTTGTACAGAAAATTACCTTGAGTGACCTTTAATTATTATTTTATAAACGTGAAACAAAGAACAGATTTCAATGTTTCCTATGAAAAACACAATCCATGAGTGACAGAACGAAATCAGAAACAATAATAGAGTCAATTTATTCAGAAACAAGCACTTTGAACAAAATTGACCTTGAGCGAACATTAAATATATATTTTTTAAATTTGACAAAAATCAGGTGTTATTTTCTCACAAAAATAATTTTTGGGGGTGCCAAATTATTAAAAAATAAATAAACCTTGAAAAGCACACTTTTAGAGAGCTTTAAAACTAAACATTTGTTCAGTTCTTTCAAGCACTCCTAATTTTCAATAGTTCTACTTTCAAATTTATCTGAAGTTATACTATTTTAGTCGTTCTAAAATAATTATTCAAGTATTAAAAGACGTTCCTTTCTAATCTTGAAACTCCAAACGATTTCAATTTGTAACTAAATAATTTGAAATGTTTCAATCTAAAATTATCAAACACTTTCAATTTAAAAATTCTTGCATATTTAAATAGCTCTAAATTTCAAATTATTGAATATACTGAATACAACAAATTTAAAATGTCTCAACTATTAAGGCTTTAAATATTTTTGAAATTGCGATTAGCCCTTTGACGAACATCATAACATACAAAACACCTTTCTTTTTGAAATTCCAGGTGCATACATTTTTTATTTTTTGACCTTATACAAAAAAAATATTTAGCAATTTCTTCAGTAAAATTCCTATTTTTGCAGCTGTTTTGTAGACTAAATAGCACTTTCTTTTATTGAGAAATCACAATCAAAATAAAAAAATCAGATTTTATAATTTTGCTTCTTTTTACTTCTTTCTAATCTAAAACAGTTATTAGATTGAAGAATTTTGTTCTTTTTTAGTTTTAAAAACGGACGGGAAGCCCATGGAGAGCCCCCCTGGCGCTCAAGCTATAAAGCCTATTATGCCACAAGAATGTTGTTTCTTATAGACAAAAAAGTGTTAAAAAAAGTTTTCGAACAAGTTTAAAAAAGCTTAAAAAATTTCAGAGGCCTAAACGGTTCAATATATAATAGAAATGCTATAAATTGGAAATTAGTCTACTTTTTCATGTTTGCGACCTACAATTATTCAAGTTTAAAGGTTAAAATTACAATTGTGAAAAATAAAAAAATATTGTAATTAATTTATATTTTAAACCAAAACCATTTGTATACTTCAATCTAAATGCAGCTGAAAACATTGAATTTAAAATGCGTCGAATTCAAGATATATTTCGCAAAGGAAACTGAAAGCAGAGGATCGACTTTCAAAAAAAGCGACTAAAAGTAAGAAAGTGACTCGCTGGCTTGCAATAATGCATTAAAAATGGTGTATTTCCACATTTTTAACGTTTAAATTTAAACTTTTGACTTGTTCGCGTTGTAGCAATTTCGAATCCCAAAATTTTTTCTTTTGACCTTACCTATAACTTAAACGAAAATTGTGAAAATCCAAACAATAAGCCCGCGTTCTGAAAATGAGGCAAATTTTAACGTTAAAGTTCAAGTTGTCAAATTGAATTTTAACGTTAAAATTCAAGTTCTCAAATTGAAACCTTAAGAATTAAAAAAGTTTACAATATTAGTCTTTTGTAAATTGTATTGGAATCCTAAAAGAGTATAATGGGTTCGGAATCGAAAGACATACAGCAAAGATATACTACAGCATACAGCTTGATTATCCGCGCATAAACAAAAAATTTATTGTTTGCAGGATTTTTCAATTTTCGGAAGTTTACATTTTTTTTACATACCTAGAGGTTAAGAAAGTCTACCCAATTTTTTTGGATTTTATTAACTTATTTCCTGAGAGATAATTCCTATTAAATTCACCCCCGTTTACGAGTGACCCAGGAAAATTGGATATATAGTGATTTTTTTAATTTTTGTACTTAATGAGATTATCTTTATAACTTGTGATTTCAAAAATTTTCATATAATGAAATTTCTTTTTTACATAAATACTGTAGGAAAAAATCGACAAGATCCCCGGGACGAAATGATAAATACAGCAATTTTTCTGTCCTTCTAGGGACGACTAAAATATCCCGAAAAATAAAATTCCCGACTCTGTAAAACTCCCCAATAATAAAATTTCAAAAATAATAAAATTCCGGAACAGTTCATAATATTACCGAATTTAAAAATTCCCAAATAATAAAATTGCCGAATTATAAAATATCCGAACTAGAATATTCCATGATTATAAAATTACAGAAATTACATAATTAAAAAATTGTTTCCTAAGAAATATTATTTATTTATCAAAAATACAATAATAAAATATTTTTATCAAAGACATTTTTGTTTAATATTTAGAGTTTTTTAAAATTAGTGTTTGAATTTCAAATAAAAATATTTCTACAAAAATTGTATAAACAAATTAATGTACAAACACGTGCGCGTTTATAACTTCAAAAAAATACTATGTACATTTTCAACCAAAATTTTTTATCCAGTAATATATTTTTTTCATTGTTATTTTAAATTTAAACTGTAATTATTGAAAACTTTACACATAAAAAATTTTTTTTTTCTGGTATAAATGTTTAATTATTTTAATTTAAACGAATATTTATTAAAGAAACTCTTTTGCAGCATGGCTTGTCTCGAAATTAATGTTTAGTTTTTTTTTAAATTAAAAATTCGATTTTCAAGAAAACGTTTTTTAACATTTTTGAAAAATACTATGTACAAAAAACCTGTCTCAAGCTTCAGATCTGAAAAAATTCTATACATTCTATCATTCATAGAAAAGCGTGAACGTATTAGAAATTATAATATTTAACAAATATAAACATAATTATCTTTTTGAGAGTATTACTCTCACAGTTCAGTTTATTTATTAACATAATATCAGTGCTTCTGCCATTCTTAATTTTTCATTATTTCTTCCAAATATGTATTTTCGGTGTGCCTAGATATGCGCTATTTATTATTACATTCGGAAGTGCGGTGTTTATGAAGCGATACATGTCAAACTTTTCTAACCTAAAAAAATCTTTCTACTGTTTTACCGTCATATTTTACGAAGAAAGAAAAAACCAGCGCATCTCTGTCAGCGCACAACTTCGTAGTACGGTGAGGGCACCACCTCGATACGGCAGAAAAGGTGATATGGTTCCCCACTCTAACACCCCGTAGCGCATCTACGTTTATAATATCTTTGTTACAGTTGTCAGCAATGGCACTGTCAGCGGTTTCCGAACGCCTAAAATACTACTGGCAGTACTAGTCAGCAGTGGGACTCCGATACCATGTCGAAAGTCGAAAATCGAACGGACCTCTTTTTCTAACGTGTGGAGATAGAAAGAGAAATTCGTTCGAGTTTCGACTTCGAAACAGCATCGGAGTCCCACTGCAGGCTCGGTCAACTCTGTACAGTGAAATGGCGAATTCTTAGGACTATGGCGCGGGGACAGAGAGGCATTGAGGGGTGCGATATTATTTCTCTGGCCCATCGCAGATGGCGCTAACTTTCAACGCCAACGGATGGGGCGATGTAAAAAGCGCGTGCGCGGCAAATTGTTTGTTGTTGCTTGTGACTGTGATTTTGTTGGTTATGTAGTTCTGTACTGCAGGCCTTCAAATAAACGCAAAATTAAGTGAATGAGAAACGTAAAATGGGAAATAGAATGATAATTATCTTTAATTTCCTATTTTTCGTTTCTTATTTGCTTCATTTTGTCTTTATTATTCCTTTTTTGTTGAATTATTCTAGTATTCAACACATGTAAGGAAGGGGAATATACATATATAAAGACCAACGCATGCACGCGTCTGTAGTTCTCTGGCTCATCACAGATGGCGCGGAATATCGCCATTTATTTCCCACAGAGTTGACCGAGCCTGGTACTAGTGCTGCCAGTCAATTCTCGAACACAGCCCAGGGGTGCTATTCTCGAGTTTCGTTCTAATATTTTAGAATGCTGAAATTTTAGAGCGGTCTTTTAGAACACTAAAATTTTTAGAACGCTTTCGGTATTCTCGAGCACCGCTCTATTCGGCTTCGAACGGAATAGAATGGAAAATAGTGCACCGTTTGTAGTGCGACGTTGCCGATGTGTATTTTGAAGTGGGAGCGGTAAATAGACCAATGCGGTGGCGAGTACAGAAGTAAGTAAAACGGTGGGGGTATGTTGGCTCGATGTTACCATTTGAGATTATCGTTGACTGATGGATTCACTTGATGGATTATTTTCTTTGCTTCTATTAATTTATTTATATTTTTGTACGTTCATTTCTCACAGTCATACGTGTTGTGATACAATTTTTTTTAGGTTAATTTATGGCAATTTTTCTCACTTCTACGTGAACGTATTTGGTTTCGAGGTTATTTTTACCAAAATCTTTTACTTTCTCGTTTTGCGCTTATAATAATTTATTTCTATTCGTGTTTTTTCACTACCCGCAGTCATAAGTGTTGTCATGTACTTGTTTTTGAGGTTGATTTTAGGCTATGTTTCTCCCTTCTACGTGTGACGTATTTTGTTTCGAGGTTATTTTTATAAAAATCTATCACTTTCTCGTCTCTTTAGCGTTCTATTTTTCTTTTAGAGTGGTATAGACCCACTCTTTGTAAAGTGTTCTAAAATTTTAGCATGCTAACAATCAATTACAACTCGAGAATAACGATTTACGCCAACCATTCTAAAATCAGCCATTTTAGCATTCTAAAATATTAGAACGATACTCGAGAATAGCACCCCAGAATCGTAATCAGCAACCCCAAAAACCTTATGGTGCTTTCACACCTCTGCCTGCCTGCCCGGTGCAGGCAGGCAGCTGCCCGAGACCGTTCACACCTCGGATTTTCCGGCTATGGAAAATCTTAAAATCGCGCGGGAATTTTAAATATTGTAAAATTTTTAAATGATATAGACCAAGTTTTTCATAGTTAAAATTGACAATTATGATAATGAGTTTCATTTTCCTCCTATAATGTAAAAATAAGAGATAAAATGTGCAGCCCTGAAGTGAGCATTTCAGAAATTGTCAAGTGATTACAGAAAAGTAGTTTTGTCAGTCGTCGTGACGTTGTGTTTTTTTTATTCTTATCCAGTGTTGATGTCCTGTGTCGCGGAATCAAGGAAAATATATTTCTGTATTTAAAATAAATAAGTTTTTATGCTAT